>JAUCMS010000048.1:7894174-7906658 GCA_032357445.1 Enteromius radiatus
TCATTCTAGGGTCAAATTCTAGGGTTGTAAATGGACCTGTAAAACCGTTTCTGGGCATTTTTTCCCCTTACCTAAGCCACATACCTTCTATGCACATATCAGACAACAATTTAAAATATTCTCTCAATGCATTCTATGGCACCTTTAAAAAAAATAACTCTTTTAGTAAAAATCTTTTACTAATATTTTTGTGGAAACCATGCAAAAAAATGTTTAATAGATTTTGTTTAAAATGTTTGTGAATTAAAATGTATGTAAAATTAGAAGAAGAAAAAAAGAAATAACCCTATAACAATTAGTGTGCACTTCATACCACTGCATTTATCCCAGTGCTGTTTTGGTCAGGCATATTCAATCAAAATGTTTGCCAAGTCATTATTGCAGACAGAAATCTATATCAATTCCAGCTATAATGCATATCATCTGTATTTCAGGAGTTTATATGCAGGGCACTACTGAAGATGGTCTTGGTCTTATGTTTGGTGTCAATCACCTTGGTCACTTCCTTCTGACTAACCTGTTATTGGACAGACTGAAAGAGTGTGCACCAAGCCGCATCGTCACCGTATCTTCATATTTACATGATTATGGTAACCTTGACTTTGACACACTTCGCACCCACAAGGAGTTTGGAGTAGGTGAGTCTGCTGGGAGTGTGTTCCGGACATATTCACACAGCAAACTGTGTAATGTGCTCTTCACACATGAGCTCGCAAAGAAGCTACAAGGAACCAACGTGAGCTGTTACAGCCTCCACCCAGGTCTGTATCCCTTTAACATCATACTGGTGTTTGAGTTTCATATACAGGCGTACTTACAGTGTGTATTTTCTGCAATGGCAACCATCCATGTATTTGTTTCAACAGGTGCTGTGAACTCTGATCTCACCCGTAATATGAATAAAATGTCCCGGAGGTTGTTGAAACCCATTGCAGCTCTGTTCTTTAAGGATGTAGAGGCCGGTGCCCAGACCACTATACACTGTGCTGTGCAGGAGGGCATTGAATCCCTGAGTGGCAGGTATTTCGCAGACTGTGCTGTGCAGAAAGTGAATGCCAGGGCTAAGGATGATGCTGTGGCCAAAAAACTGTGGGAAGTGAGTGAGACATTATGCGGTCTGTCCTGAATACCTGCACTCACTATATACATTGCAGGTGTAATAATGTTAGTTAGATTTAGGAATGTGAAATATGTCAACAATATGTATTAGTAATAATAGAAATATGTCTTGAGAAACCTAGCCTGTCTTTTTGAAATAAAAAAAACCCCACAAAAGCAAACACTCACTGCCTATTTATCATTTTTATCATTTTTGGTCATCATTTTGGGTTTGTTTTTGTAGGGCAGGTTTTCACTTATGTGGCATATAGCCAATTTTAAGATTGTATAGAAGTTATATTATATTTTAAAGCTTTGCATCATAAACTAACAAAAAGCTATACTTTCAGGGCATTTATTAATCCAGATTAAAGTAAATCTCTACATACAATTTTTTGTTGTGCATATTGTAAAAATTATTAATGCGTTATAAACAAACATGAATTAAAGTATTATACAATCATTACAAGCTAAAGTTGTAATTGCAGGTTTGTTGTGCCTGCTTAACTAAATGCATGACGTTAAGTAACCAGTGTTTAATGGATGATAATACTTTCCAACAGTATCAAAACAAACATTTCCTGTCAAGCAACTTTAAAACAAAATGTACTAAAAGCATTATAAAATAAAGCAAATATATAAAGACACAATAAAAACTACTATGCACAATTATTTATTTAACTTTTTTTTTGTGACAAACCAAATGAACAAATTCAAACTTGTTGTGTAGCAGTCATTAACTACGTTGAGTTGCTGGTGTGATCTTATAACTGAGCTATCTTCTGGTGTAGAGCAGCTTTCATGTCTGCACTATTCAAATTGTCTGTGATTGTAGTGAAGAAGTGACGTGTGTTGAGTCCTTGCAGTGCAGTGCAGCTTTCGGGATATGCTGAGAGAACAGCCTCGTAGTTGGTCAAAATCTCCAGGGCACACAGGAACAGTGCCTCTGGCTGGCCAGGTATCATCACCTGCACATGGAGCACATGACAGAAGAGCTGAGTCAACACAAACAGAACTTCCTGACTGCAAGCTCCTGAGGTTTTGGGGGATGGCGTAGTGGTAATCTTCTCAGTGACTGATCTGATAATGCCCCTCATCGCGTTGGCATAAAGCCGTCCTGTATGCACCCAGCCTTGAGGTGGAAGCCAATCAGAACAGCTTGCACTGCAGAGCAGCTGGAAGATCCGCAGAAGAAAGACTGATAGGCGCAACTCACCAGAAAATGAACGCAGATCGAGTAACGGAAGGAAATCAACATATTCTAAAGAGTATGGAACATAGAGTTTGTCTGACTGTAAAAGTTCTTGTAACACTTTCAAAATTCTTTCCCATTCCCCAGATGTGCACCATGGGAAAATCTGACAAGTCGCAACTAACAGGCCTTTGCCGAACATGTTGACTT
This sequence comes from Enteromius radiatus, assembly GCA_032357445.1. Taxonomy (NCBI): domain Eukaryota; kingdom Metazoa; phylum Chordata; class Actinopteri; order Cypriniformes; family Cyprinidae; genus Enteromius; species Enteromius radiatus. The sequence continues at coordinate 7,896,675 of JAUCMS010000048.1, forward strand.
CTTCTGGTTTTAACAAGTTTAGGGAGAGAGTTTCCAGTATTGTGTCATGAACATGGTCTGACAGAGCACAGCATTCCAACCATGCTACAAGTCCAGTACCTTGTCCATACTGAGGCAAGTCCAGTCCGGACCACTCCTGCTCAGGAAGATCACAAACTGACAACAGAGAGTTTGGAACTTCATACTTGAAATGGTTTCCCCACACATCCTTCAGGTAAAAACGCACGGTCCAATCAAGTTCCTCCACATTGCTGTAGAGCCAAAAGAGAGCTCTGGACCAAGAATCAGGTGCATGGGCCACTTCCTTGCCAACAATTATCCCCAATGTGTGCAGTACAGATAACAACAGCTCTTTGGACTCCATGGAGATGCGCATCTCGCTCTCAACAGGCTGTTCCCAGCACCTACTGCACTCGTTCAAGAGCTGAGCCAGACAATATAAAAGCGGGAATGGAGAGCAGTTCATGATCCAATGCACTGAGTCACTCCTGGTCTCCTGGCTCAGGGTGCACTGAAGAAGTCTGAGACAAAACTCTAAGTTGCTTGAGCTGGAAGATGCTGGGAGAAGGTACGGCTGGAGAAATGCATGCAAGACTTCTCCTGGCAGAAGAAAACTCAGCTTTTCTCCTGTGCTTCCAGTAATGTTCCAATTCATCAGCTCAGTCAAGAATTGCAGAAACTGGTTCTCTTCTTGAAGTGAAGATAGCTTGCTCCACACCGTGTCCTGCAGGCACCTACACAGCAGATTGTCTTTCTGAACTCCCGGTGAAGACATGAGACCTGAGAGCTGCTGGAGAATCTTGGCTATCAGAGTGTGAGCTCCAAGGTTGACAACAGCCATGTGGCAGCATCGCTGCAAAGTGGCTTCAGGATTCTGGAAAGCCACTTGGGCCACAGCAGAGACTGCTGCATCAAGGCTGCTGTTTGCACCACTTTGAATGATGCTGTTGAAGGCCAGATTGAGCTCCTCTGAGAAACCTATAGTTATAGAACTGGGAAGAAATCCATGAAGACCTTTTCTAGAGATAGAGAGCATTTCTGAAAGCGTAGCATTTTTGTCAGCTAACGACAAGTGGGAAAACAGGTTTACAATAATATTCTTGAGATTTTGGCAATGTTGAACATCAGCGTCACTTTGACATTTAGCTGTAAGCGTGGAGATCAATGTCATCAGAAGCTCTTTGGTTTGAAACAAACTCCCATTTCTCTCCAAACACTGAATCCACTCCGTCTCACTGAAATTCTGACTAAGTTTGGATGCAAACAGTCCAGGAAGACCTTCAAACCCCTCAAGATGCTGGTCTAAAATGGTGATGGACATATTTGCTACTTCTGCTGCAGAACTTTCAGGAACAGTGAATGATAAAGATGCTGTTAAGCCTTTCAAAGTTACTCGCAAATTATTCAAAGTCTGTCCATTTCCAACCAGGTCTTTTGCGTGTGATGGTTGCACCAGAGATGTGAGAACTCTATCTAGGCTATCCTTCAGGCGGATCACCATGACACTTGGGTCATCGCTGGGCATCTTCAGAAGTCCCATAACCTCCCAGGAGCATATAATCTCAAGTGTGACCTGCATAGCCTGGATGAAGGTCATTCCACATGGCTTGGTCTCAGCTGGAGTAAGAGTGGCAGCAAGGTCTCTCTGAGCCTCACGTATGATCTCAATCAGGTCAAAACCATCCAGCACTTCATTTCTCTTTTTAAGGCTCACTGTGCGAGAGATATTTTGGAGTTTAACTTCTATGGGGAGATCAGCAGCATTACCTAAAAGGTAGTTGGTATACAATGTATCCAGGCAATTAGAGAGGGCAAAATAACACAACTCAGAAGACGTCAAATGCTCTTTTATTTTCCTCAGCCCCTCAAACAGCACATGCACCACACATGTAGATTCTGGGTCAGGTTTAAATCTTTTTGATGCCAGGGGTGATGGCTCAGTTGTGGAGCGTGAACACTGAGCTGTAAAGAGCTGGTCTAAGGCATCAAGACATCCTCTCTTGCCCTTCAGTAGTTCCCACCACACCTCCAACAGCAGCTTCACATCTGCTTCCGTGCTGCTGCTTGTCACATGATCAACGAGCAGCTTGAGCTCTTCACACCTTTCAGCTGGTTGAAAGAATAACAGCAGCTCCACATAAATAGTAGAAAAGCTTACTGACTTCATCAGCTCAAACAGCACAGTATGGTTAATATCAGGAAGGCTGTTTTGCACAGCAAACAATGGGTTTTCCTTCCATCTGATATCAATGTCCTCTTTGTTCCTCACTTCTAAGATTTTGCTCCACACAATACAGAGAATCCTCTTTCTCCAGTGGACTCTGTCTTTGGTGTCTTTGATTGAATGTTCACATATCTCTTTGATTGCGTTGACAATCGGATATCCAATCCGATTCCAATCCTCTTTTTTCAGAGACAGCAGTGTCTCAGGTTGGCATAGCTGATTTGCCAGTAAGAATCCTCCCTGAAGCACAGCAGTCTTCTCACAGCTCAGCCATGACTCTGAAACAGAGGAGTTGAATCAGGTATCATGATAAACATCTTCACATTGTATTGCATAGTTTCCACCAAAAAAAAAACAGTATATTGTACTTTTTTAATGATACAAATAATAATAGTTATTGTCCAATAACTAATGTGCATAATTTAAAACATTTTCATATCTGTATTAGGTTATATATATTTAACTAAGTTAGCTAAAATGTGTCTAAATTGAGAATATAATTTTTATGTTCCATATATTAATGTGAAATCTACTCAGTGAAAGATGCTTTCAGAATCCTTATGTCATTTTGATTATACATATTAAGACTTATAAAATTAAATAATATTTTAAATTTATGATTACTTAGTGTTTCCATGGAGGTTAATGGCTAAATATAACCTTATTAATGACAGAATGTTAAGCGCGGATAACGTCATACATGTAATAACGTTTCACGTACCAATATATTATTTCATATTAAAACAATAATATTTTATTACCTTGATCCATAATTGATGTCCTTGCAAAGAAAAATCCCCAACTCTAGTCATTCGTATGCACTGAATCCCCACGCTGAGAAAATGTTCACAGCTATGACGATGAATACAGTTTTCAGACGTTTATTTGTTGAAACCTGAGAGAAATACTTGTTTTGAATGGTAAAACGTAACACGTTTGCCTTGTGGGTTTTCAAATGTAGAACATGTACTGAATGTGCTTCCGTGTCAAAAACGACTGGAGATGTTCCTCTTGCTGTGTTTTTTGTTGTAGCGCCATCACGTGGAAGGGACCTCAGTGACCTCAGTCGAATCTTTTGAATCGCTTAAAAAAGATTCATATTCGTTCAGTGAGTCGTCCAGTGACCTATGTGCAGAGTCTTTCACGACGTACACAAAGTGTTGTTACACATTACTCTCATTCTTGCACATTCATTTGTCAAAGTTCATTCAGTTCGCTTAAAACATTTAGTGAAATTACGATTCTGTGCATGGGAGTGAACGCGAGAGATTCATTACGTTAAAGATTCAAAAGCAAGATTCATGCACAACCGAAACACAACCAGTCTGACGAAACGAAAGAGAAAGTAAATGTTTGTATGGCGGTTTTAGGAAACTGGGATTATTGTCCCGTGGACGAGAATATACATAATGTTTTGGATTTTTGGCAGTCTTGTTCTAGCACTTTTACGCTTAGGTAAAGTTAATCTAGAATTGGGTTTATCTTGTTAGTATTCACTTTATTTAATGATTTGTTCGTTTCCAATAGGTGTAAATGGCTCACAGTCTCTTTATGATGTTCAATGGCTTCCTTGTCCTTTTGTCGATGAGAACGTTTATAAAAATGAGGAAGGCCACACAGAAACCAAGTATATCAACAGAGAGGCTGTGCTTCAGTTTGGTAATGTCGGCGACAAACCTTTATACCCTACCATTACCTTCCTTGTTACAGGTAAGTGAAAATGATTTGAATTTATATACTTAATATATACTTCACACTTTAATTATTCTGCTGTTTGTTCATTTGTGTACAATAATGCAGCATCTAAAGTAGATATGAGGCGTTATTTGGAGGGAAGTGAGGATAAACTAAACTGTGAGATCCGAAGATACAACGCTGGAGGGATTGTAATGCGTTGGCCTGCTGCAGGAGCACAAGAACATGACAACTGGTTCACCTGTACAATTCGCAATACACAAGGCTTGTTCGTCATCACCACCTTCCTCAGACACACAACTACGGGTCCTGCCCAAGGAGAAGTTGACTTTTTAGATTGGAAAACAGTCAATGATAGGGATCTCCTGACAACATCAGGTAATCACCAAGCAAGGGAGAAAACGAAAGGCAAAAATGAAACAATGCTAAAATTAAGTTAGTGTTTTTCATACTTTATTGCGTATGTGTTTTCTAGTTGCAATGGTTGTTTTGACCCGTACTCCCTCTGTGGAGGTGGGATTCTTGAAGGAGCCAAACCTGCACTGTCAGTTTGCTGTGGATCATAAACTGCCTAATGTAACGGTGGAGTGGAGACTGCAGAAGCATGGGGAGCGCAGCAAGCTCTTTGGCTATTCCAGCCGCTCAGGGAAGAGTGAAGGCAGCGGAGTGGCTATAAAGGCCATTGCCGCTGGAAATGCCTCCTATAAGCTTCCACTCACCAAAAAACACAGCGAGGGCACATATATCTGCTCTGTGATGGTTCCTCCTCTCTATGGCAGCCATGATATTCCCCTTACCCTAAGTGGTAAGATGACACAATTCTTTAATACAGTTCACATTTATGTTTGTACAATGTTTTTTTTAATCATTATTTTTATCACCAGTGGGCTCAAATGCTGTTTTGGACCCCATTTACTTTCTTTGCATGTTAATATATATTTTTAAATATCTTCTTTTGTGTTCCACTGAAGAACGAAAGTCATTCAGGTTTGGAGTGCTTCTTGAATGTTTCTTTTTTTTTTCTCTTCCAAACTCCACAGAACAACCCCGTGTGTCTATAAACGTGGGCTCCACCTTGTCTATGATACTTGGTAAGGACCAGAAGCTAATATGTGACGCAGAGGGGTACTATCCATTGGATGTAAGCATTGAATGGTACCGTGAGCCTTCTGGAGGCAGCCCTACGCCATCATTTCTGAAGAATATTCTGTACTCCAGTCATCGGCTTCATCAAGATGGCACATACTCGCTCTCAGCCTTCTTTTATCTGCAGCCTAGCCTTGAGGACAATGGATATAAGTACACCTGCAGAGTAACCCACAAGTCCTTGCTCGTTCCCATCCGCAAGAGCTTTTTTCTCATAGTTACAGGTGAATCGGATGCAACTCAAACATAAAATCATTTGCACAAATGGAAAGTCCCTAAATATCCTTTGAATTAGATATTACAAAAAACTGCCACTAGGTGGCAGGCATGATGTTCCATTTTGACAGTATTCTTCAATATACTTTTTTTTTGCCTTGTTGATCACAGAACCTGACTCTACCTTGTGGTATATCACAGTCCTTGGATTCATAATTTCCATGCTAGTAATTCTTTGTTATATGCTGCCTCAGTTTCTTGCAGGTATGTCATTTGTTGTTTATAAACCACTTTGAACTTTATCATACATTTTAATTGTTATGTTTAATTGTTACATCCTGAAAACAGTATGCCTATTATATTCCTGTTTTAGAAATACATATGGAAATACCTTCTTGAGTTACCTCTTTGCGCTTTGTGGAATAACATGGCATCTTTTACCATGTAAAATAAATTAATACGTACATACATTAATAATAACCTGAAAATAAATAAAACCATGAACAATATCTTTTTGCAAATACATTTTACAAATGGTAAATAAATTGTTAAATACAATATGCTTTTCATTGTAAATAGATCTTTAGCAAAAACAAAAAAATCAATTTATTTTAATGTTATTCATATATTTAATGAGCTATAACTTAATGACCTATTCTCTTTGATATACACAAGGTTTTCTTATAGTAAAACGAAGTATACTATCTACATATTTCTGATAGTAGTATCTCAAAATCCCCCATCCCAACTCCTGGTCACGGTTATTTGTCATCAGTTGACAGTGATAGTGTGGCTGATAAGTAAAAAATTAATTGAGGCAGTCTGTCAAATGTTTAAACATTATTTCACCTTTCAGTTATTTTATTTACCTGTGCAAGTCTAATGTTCATAATATTTGCTTTCTTTTAGGTAGAAAAAAGTCAAATAAGGTGAGTATGAATAGAAGAGTAACAATAACATTTCTACCAACATCCTTTGTGCAAGTTTACATGTACTCCAGCTGTGTATGACTGAATATGAGTGTGATGAATAGTCTCTCTGTGCTATTTATGTTTGTGTATGTGTACATGCTATGTGTTTTACACATCTGTGTGTACATGTATGTGTAATTACAGGCATATGTGGAAGTGTGACGTAAGTGCCTGCGTCTATTTGCCATATGTCCCGTCTCACGCTGTGTGTTTACCTTATGTCTCTTATGTGCAGAGTTTTTGAGCTCATGCCTGAGGATTTGAAGTACAGTGTGATGGAAACCGACAACACTTCCCTGCCTTCGTGTCTCTTTCTCCCCTCATCCCTGCCATTTCTCTACAGTATACTACTGCAAGATCAGGTGCTCTTCATGAGAAAATGGGGAGTGCGTTATGAGGTGTAATTCCAGATCTTGACTTGTTTACTATGGCTGATAAGGCACTGTGGCCCTTAGTGAGCTGAAGAAGAATTTGTGGGTTGTTTTTGGCATCTGTAAATGTAAATGTCAGTTTTGCGTGATTTCATGAATGTTGTTGATCACGTTGAGTTATAAATTATTAAATGATCAAATATTACGAAATAAGCAGAGAAAGGAATAAAAAAGCACTACGGTTGCAAAAAATATAAATAAAACAATGCTTGGGAAAAAATGGATATGAACTTGAATTTTAATATTTGTAAAATTAGTTGGAGTTTTATGTTCTGATTGCGTCAAATTGAAATATATCCATCTTCAGAGAACTTTGTGTGATGTTTGCAATGCTGTTTTCCGCTCGCAGTGAAAGCCAACACCAATGGCGTTCTGAGGCCTGTGGGGTTTTGAAGTATTCTTGGCTAAATACTCATCTCTGGACCACACGAAGCCCCCTGTGAGGCATATCCCTGACTCCCAGTTAGCTACACTGTAAACACTTCACTCAGGAATGGCAGCTGTTCCCAAATGGCACTTGGTACATTCCCCTTCTCCCACAGTACCCTCCTGATTTCTCTCTCTCACTATCATCCCAGCTACAATGTCTTCAAATGCACAATGGAGCCATTATAAGAAACTTTGCATGTGAATTCAGAATCCCTGGTTTCATCATTGTGCTAGCGTTGAATGAAAGAAACTAGGTTTTGTTTTAATTCAAGGTTTATTCAGTGGTGATGCTCATTGGGCTTTTTGGAAACTAGCATGCATGGCGGGTCAGCAGCCAGAGGAAGGTCACTGCTCAGCCAAGCTTTGCAGTTCTACGGAAACAGCTGTCCTGATACTGTATGAGGCTTATGCCTTGAGAAATCAAGAGTCTCTATTACACCAACTGCATAAACGATGGGGCTCGTGATCCGTTATTAGCCCCGTCAGTTTCCATTCGACCTGCTGACATTTTAAACAACATGCGGCAGTGGCTTGTTTCATTCCGGCTAATGTGTTGTGGAAGTTAGAAACATTTTTCTAGCACAATTTAATCAGCCGAGCTGAACAAAAGAATGATTGGAGTTGATTAACCCTCTCTGAACCTGCAATGGATGACCATGTGGCCCTGGTTTCACCACAGATGGGATTTAAAAACAAACAGGCCTGGTCACTCTGGGAGGTGGGAGGCTGTGTAGTGTAATTCAAAGAGAATTGAGGGAATGGCTTGTTTTGTTTCCAAAGCCCAGAAACGCAGAGCCATGTGACTGCTGAAGGTGGTCAGTGCTCTGGGGAAATCAATTTATTTTTCATAATTGATGGATAAATATTTCTCTAAGGGACTTTAGGTTGAAACACAGATTTTCTGTGGAGCACAAAAGTGTTTGTTTTTTGTCCATACAATACAGTGTTTTTTGGACCCCACTGACTTTCACTGTATGGACAAAATACCTTCATTTGTGTTCCATGAAAAAAAAAGAAAATCACGCAGGCTCATTCGGAACAATATGATATGTGAGTAAACGATAAGAAATACAATTTTTGGGTGAACTATACTTTTAAGGCCACATTTTATTACTTCTATAGTCTGCAGTCTCAGACATCAGGGTGGATGATGCTTCATTTCTCTTTCTTCCAGTCACCAGGAGTTGAAGTTGCGGTTAAGTGTTTGTACGCACAGCAAATTTGACTCTCCCAGATGGTCGTCTACTTTATTTGCTCAGCATTTGTCTCAGAAGATTTAATTTGTGTCACATAAACTCGCTAGACGTTTGTCTCCCATAAAATTCCAACTTTCCAGTAAATGTTTCAGCAGACGCTTTTCCTTTTCCCCCCTAATTCTTCACCTTATCATCAGGATTATTTGACTGTTTGTCTTTTTATCCTGTCTTATTTTCTTCTCTATATGTCCTACTCCCCCTTCCCCTTCCTGTTCTGTGTCTCTGTGTGTTTATTTTTCCTGTGATGTTCTTAGACCTTTAGCCTGTGTTTGAAGTCTGCTGGTGTGAAAACACAAAAACGAGACTTTCTATTGGATTTTTTTTTTTTTTTTTTTTTTTTTTTGCTGGTGAGGGTACTGGCTTGATGCTGAATCGGACCCTTCACATTTAATCGGTGGAATAGAATGGTATGAAAAGACTTCTGTCCTTGCAACCTGCATCAATCAATCTGTGGTTTCTGCCTTTTAAATTTGAACCTCTCTCTCTCTCTTCTCTGTCACTACTGTCTTTCCACCCTCCTTACATCTCAATGCTCATATTTCTCCCATTGGCCAGCGCGGCCAAGACTATCTGACACTATGACTTGTAGTATTTTTAGTGTGTGATATAGTTGGTTGAGACACTGTGTCTTCTCCCAGCACCTGATGACACCTATGAAGAACACTGATACGCGTGTAGTAAAGATCAGGATGCCAATGTGCTAGACATCAACGTCATTGCCTTTTCATAGTCTTCGGGTGTCCAGCTCTAGAGGTTTAACCAAATCCATGCCTAGCCACATCTGATTTAAAGTTATTTTAAAGTTACAGAGTGGTTCATCATTACAGACACTGGGGTTAAGTGGGCCTGGCAATAAAATACTTGGTATAAATACCACCAAGATATAAACAAGTTTATGGCTCTGTAATTTAGTGTGTTCACAGACATAAACATTGTACCATCTGGAATATGACTTGTACCATTTTGATAACTGTGAGACAAATGAGATCATAGAAAAATGAGTGTTATGGAAAGGCACATTCTCCACTAATATGTCAGCTTCAAAATAAAATAATGAATATCATATGCCTACTTTTTTGTTTTAAAAGTTTTTTTTTTTAAATTCAGTTTTTTTTCCATTATTATAATTTTTTATTAAATGTTTTTATTTTTATTTAATTTTGTGTTATTTATTCACTTTTATTTTTATTTATTATTATTGTTGTTTTTGGTTCATTCCATTAAAATAACAATAGCACATGACATATATAAAATGTTTTGTGTTTCTGGGTAAAATGTTGACAGATTATTTTGATAGAATCCAAAAAAAAAAAAAAAAAAAGTATAAAAATCACTTACCAAATTGAAAAAGCCCATTTAACAGAATGAACTCAATGCATCCTTAAATATGGAGAAAAATTGAGGGGGAATTTATATACATTATAACATAAGCATTCATATGCATTTGATTATACAGTGAGCCTGTGGGGAGATGTTTTTTTAAATATTACCAGTCCAAGAAAAACTAAGTCTGAAGATCTATGTTTAAATAGGCTGGAAGCATGGTTGCCAGGGTAGCGGTTTTCCCGCACAATTGGGCTATTTTATAAAAGGAGTTGCGGGAAAAAATACGGAGT
>JAUCMS010000048.1:7906758-7937639 GCA_032357445.1 Enteromius radiatus
TAGTTTTCATTCCATTTGGGCGGATTTTGAGTTGTCATTGGGCTGGAAATATTTCTGGGACCTGGCAACCCTGGCTGGAAGTCTGTCTGAAAGTGGATCCAACACATCAACACATGAAAGCATGAGAATGACATGAATGAAAATGGCTATGGGACATAATGGGCGCAGGGGGCTCAAAGCGTGATAATAGTTTACTGTATCTCAGCAACCATTGCTTTGGTGTGGTGTTTATCCGTTAATGTCATTCAACATGTAACATATACCTGAAAACGCACTGCCTAAAGCTGTTGATATTTTTTTTCTGAAAAGCACAGCACAGACAGAGACCGAGTGGAACAAGAGAAAGGGTAATTGTTCCAACGCCGTCTGTGAGGCAAACCTGTGGATCCATGTTAAATGAATGCCAACTATGAAAACAAAGCCTGATGAAAGTGCTTAGCTGAAACAAAAACACACCTTTGAAACATTTAAAGGGTTGAAGATAAGAGGAACGGGCATGCACTGCTACACAAACACGCACAGTTTCCTTATTTAAAAAAATTGGGCAGCGTATGGTGTGGTTGCAACAACACGTGTTTGGGTACGCATTCGGGCATGATGTCATGGAATACGCATACTAAAATGCTTATCAATCGTTCAAAGATTTAGACCATATATGATTATGTTTTCCAAAGACTTGCCAGGAAATATCACCAGGTCTTTTCTTCAGTAATTTGGCTCTCCAGACGCAGAGGTGATTAAAGATGAGGCTGTCAGCTGAAAGTGAGCTTCAGAAAAAATTTGACGCCACAAACTGAGTGATGGCTCTAACGTCCGCTCAGCGCGTCTCTATAATGCAGCTCTATACTGTAATTTAACGGCAACCATCTTTATGTCATTTGTTATTTTATAGAAATCCGCAGTGAGGGAGGATTTAGACTAACCAGTGAACTACGTTCCCTTGCCGAGTTCCTATAAATCTGTGACTGTCTTATTAAATGTAGGTTGGTTTGTTAGTGAAGTAGGTCAAACCCATTTGATGTCTTTTCTGCTTGTAATCTGATTCCTATGATGTGGTGTGTTTTGCGTAGAACTGACTAGAAGAAATGGATTCCTTTTGGGAGAGAAGACCAGCTGAGGGGTCAGAGGCCAGGATCAGACACCCTCCCCTGCAGCGCTACACGAGAGGGGTCAGTTGGGCAGATTCTCAGCCATTAAAATGGGTAGGCATGGAAAAGCTTCACTGTCCACTGACCTCTCCTGACCCCGTCTCATCGTCTGCCCTCTGGACCTAGTGTCGGGAAGTGAAGTCACCCACACTGATTTATCAGGTCTGTTGGGGGCCAGTCCTTTTCTCTATCTCTTTACCTTGTCTGTCTTCCCTGTCACTGTTTATCTTTCTCCCATTAGTCATGTTAGCGTCTCTGTCTCTCTGTCAGCTCCATCAAGTGTGTTTGCACTCAGACACAGTCGTCAATAGTTTGGAGCCTCTGTCACAGGCATCTGTGTTGTTTCTTTTCCTTTAATATAGAGCAGTATAAGTTTATTGCACAGCTCTCTGGAATGCTTGATTCTGATTGGTCAGTCGCAACATTCCGTGGTAAAATATTTTGCATAATGATTTCCAAACTGTACACTTGATCATTGTTCCTGACAGCCTGTCACCTGTGCTAGTATGTCATAGTCTCTTTGTTCAGATATAATAAAATATTTAAACGGGAATCAATACATAATGTCCATGGCATAATAGGATGTTTCTTCAGCTATGAGCACCTTTCCCACCAAGTTGTGATGATATAGAAGTAGCAATAGATCTTTTGTTTGTTTTAGGTGTACATCCAAGTGAACTGGATTATTTAAATATCGAGCAAGTCTGGTATATATCAGTCACTGATATTTCAATTAAAAATTATGCTGTCTAATTAGTTTTTATTAAATTATAAAAGATGGCACATGGATAAATCATTACAATTAGATCATTATAATTTAGCATTTTAAGAACAGATAGGCTGAATCTTCATTTAATGGCTTTAAAAATAATTGTACTTTTATTTGGTCTCTGCTTTAGACTTAAAATAGTTTTAAAATTCGAAAACCTATAAATTATATTTACTACTTTAAGACTATGGTATGTGTAAAAATGAAATAATAAAAATGATTTAAAATACGAGAATCCATCATTGACATATTAACGCTTAAATGTCTAAAACTGTATTTATCTACTTCTACTTATCCCATAAATGCTAGTTTTTAAGTCTATGTAAAAATGAAATAAATTATAAAAACTATTTAAATATTTATTGTGTGAAAAATACTCATTTATTTTTTACCCAAATTATGACTATTATTTTTTGATGCATGTAGAAAATCAATTTTTCTGATTATTTTGTCAAATTATGCAAAAAGTGTAACAAAAAATGACAATGATTATGTAATTGCGTGTATTAAGTTCACATAAAGTGCCAGTCAGTGACTGTCAGTTATACCACAGAATAGTGATTTCAGATCTCGACACAAAAAATGGCATAGTTTTCTTGTGATACATTTATGTGCTACTAGAAAAATTTAACTTTTGAGGTTTCATTTTTAGGTCCACGATTCGAAAAGTGCAAAAGACACTACTCACAGGTAAAAAAAGGGATAAGTTGAGAGGACCAGAGGCAAGTCCAGTTATTACTTCTGCTCCATATACAAATCTCTCATTCTCTATTCCGTGTTTTGTATGTCACAATGAATCACTTTATTGAGACTCCTACTGCATACCCCGGGGTCAGAGGTACAGCACAGTCACCCCACAGTCACTGAGAGAGGACTCAGAAATAATTGTCCAGGCCAGCGAGCGGTGTGTGGGAGAGCTCTGCTGATACTCATCCTGCTGCTCATCATTCATTTTCATTCATACAAGGATTATGCCTACAGAGAAGGGAAAGACATCATCTTTCAACAGATCGAGGTAGGAGTCTGCATTTCACTGATCCGGGATCAGGGACACCTACCAACAGCTGAATTTATCTCCGACCCGTGTAAGAAGCCAACTTCTACCGACACACTTTCTTGTCTCTGTTGGGCTCTCTGTATTATGTCTAATCTTCTGTACCTCTGCAGCGCGCCAGACCCGTCCACCGGGCTTATCATGAGCAGTGACAGACGCCCAGCAGTCGCCACATCCCTCCAGCACATGCCCTGACCTCTCTGACCTCTCATTCCTAGCTTTGCCAGCAGTAGTATGGATCACCAAAATAGGTTCTTTTGTGTTTCACTGGAGACAGAAAGCTATACAGATTTGGATTGACATGGGGATGTGTAAATGATGATAGATGTATTACTTTACTTTCTACCTGTCCCTCATTGAAAATGATTTGTGTCCCAGCTGATAACCTTTTCCAGGCCCATCCTTCTTCTGCTGCTAACTGTGTGTGAGTCTCCTCACCTGTTAACGCTAAATGTTTTGGGTATGAATGTAATATATTAGTAGCATCAAACATGCAAACATCAAACATGTGCAGACATAAAATAAGAAGGAAATTTGAGCTCCAAATTAACTCAGTATTGAATATATATTTATTATACTGTATGAGGATGATTATAAAAGAGGATTTCACATTGTTGATTGTGGGGGTGTGGTGAGCAGCCATAAGTCTTGGGCTGTTTTATTGTCTGGATCTATTGCATCCTAGAGGATCAACACAGTGGCCGGATGAAATTAAGATTTATCTTTTATTTATAACATTTGAGTGCAGATCCAGCTAGAAACATATGGGAGGCCATTAAATACTGTAGAGATTTATGCAGTTTATATTATATATACTATACATAAATTTGTAAGACATAAAAGGCTCCCAAGTGGTCAATAGTATTATATATTGTAGCCTAGCAGAACAAAACCTCAGTAGGATATAAATGACAGCTAATAAGTATACAACATTTGAGTATAAACTGATGTTTTTGCTTTTCTTTCCAATCTTCTTTCACTAATGTGAATATATCACTAGTGTTGTGTCATAATATTTCTTCACTGTTTTTTTTTTTTTTTTTACCAGGGTGAATCTTACTGGAGGCTGATACTGTTACTACAGTGCGAGCAGACCGCCATAGGCAGGTGTATGAGTGATTATATATATTTGGCTCTGATCCCTCGCAGGTGAGCACATGCACGTATGCCACGTCAAAGCCTGTTATTGCACAAATCAGTAACACTTTCACTCTGAGCTCACAAGCCCGCTGTGATGTGTTTGCGATCTGTCAAAGGCTGATTTGTGTGCAAAGACTTCATGCTAATAATATGTTGTAGCTCACTCTCAATGTTCATTCCAAAGTCTCTTTGTGGTCAGACAATTAGGAATGTTACACATACGCAAACACACACACAGACACCTAGTTTAATTCACCTGGAGGGGCCTCTGTGCTTCAGCCTGTAAAGGGCCTCTCAACCGTCATGGTGAATAGCTCACACCAAATGAAAGATTTTACAGGGGCTTGCATTCTCTTGCTCTCACACAAGCCTTTGTTCGGCCGACTGTTTATCCAGCACTTGGAAATAAGCAGTATTGGAAACTGGCGACTGAAAGAATCAAATACGAAACATTCAGCTTGCTTTCTTGTTTTTTTTTTTACTTTAACTTTGGTTGATGTTTTATATATATAATATATATATATATATAAATTATGTGACCCTAGACAACATTTAAATACTGTATAAATAAGCTTTGATGTATGTTTTGTTATGTAATACTGCGATACAGCTATTTGAATATCTGAAATCTAATCAAAATATTGAGAAAATCAAGCTGTCCAAATGTTCTTAGCCATGCATGTTACTAATCCAAAATGTAGTTTTTATATAATTATGGTAGAAAATTTACAGCATATATTCATGGAACATAATTTTTACTTAATATCCGAATGATTTCTGGCATAAAAGAAAAATCAAGTTTTGACCCATACAGTGTATTTTGGCTATTTCTACATGTTTGTTACTTTTGCAAGTATAATATTATAAAAAATAAATAAATAAAAAGCTGTTTACCAATGTAACATTTCTAATTTTAATTTGAATACCTTGATGTACTAAAAAAACTACAAGTAAAAATGAAATAAAAATAAATGTAGACATATTAAAAAACTACTATACACACACACACACACACACACACACATACATATATATATATATATATATATATATATAATTTATATATATATTTATTTATATATATATTACAAAGAAAATATAGCCAAATTAATTGTAAAAAATTATAATTATAGTAACCTATTTTAATAATTTGATAAAAACTAAACTTACTAAAATTACACAAATTATAATATAATATTAAAAATTAATAATATAATTTAATATAATGTGCTTTTTAAGATGACCTGAGTTGAATCTATTATTGCTGGACTGCCTTTTGTTCTCTTACATACAGTTACAAAGTGCATTATAGAGCAATAAGAGATGTAGAGTAAGTATATGCACTCAGTAAAAGACTGTCCAAGTATTTTCATTTTATGTTTTGACAGAATCATTCTTTCTTCCACTTTAGACTGCTATCATACATGCTGACATCAACCACTAATGAAAAAAATGTGTTTTTCTTCCCTCAAGTGAGAAACCAAAATGGTCATTCTCTGCACAGCTCATGAAACTCTTGTCAGGAACACGGTCAAATAAGCCCATTATTACTCTGTCCAAACCACTCAAGTGGAGCGCACGGATCCCAGCTCATCACTCTCAGCACGGTGACACCAATACCACTGATGACTTTCCAAGTGCACTGCTGTGTGTGTTTGTGTCTGTATATATGTGTGTGTGTGTGTGTGTGTGTGTGTTAAAGACTCAGTGACCTCACCTTCTAACGGTTAAAGAGAGAGGATGATGTCATGCAACACAGGCTGCTGTAGGGCAAAGGGGCCTGGGAGGTTTTAACTGAGTTTCGATACAACAGAGCAGATTGCAGAAACAATAGATGGATATGACAGAAAATGTGTTTTGGCTTGATTTGCCTCGATTACATCACTCTTGCTTGCTTCCTAGAAAATCCATCATTGCTCAAGTATTATTCTTGGCATGGGCTGCAGACTGATAGTTCCTGCTTCTCAGGAAGGGGCTGCAGCTTTGTGGAGCTTTAGCAGTTATTGTGTGCTTTTACTTTCTTACTACTTTCTGCTTTCTTCTAATCCAAATACCATTCAATATTTGTGGTCGGTAACATTACCAAAAAAAAAAAAAAAGTTTTTTTTAAGAAATAAGTCATAAGTGCTCACCATTGCATTCATTTAAGTAAAAATACAGTAAAAATGTTAGATTTTGAAATATAATTACAATTAAAAAAATATTAGCCTATCTATATTTATTGATAAATAGAACATTTTAAAAAGGGCAGTATTTATTGAAAATATATAATATAATATATATAATATATAATTTTTATAATGTCTCTTATACAAGCGCAACAACATGAGTAAAGTTTAAATTTATTTAACAGATAAGAAATCCTAATATTTCTTTTTTTATTTTAAAAAGTATTAAATTAAACATATTTTTCAGATAAAGATTTTTTGGATTAAGATCCAAATGAGATCATCCAAAGCATTCATTGAGAACTATAATTCCACCATTGTTCTTTTGAAATGTTAGGAAATGTGTAGCCTAGTTTACACCATAATGACAAACAGTCTATGTAATTTAGAAGGAAACTGTGGTTTTGAGAAGTTAAGGAAATTAATATTACCAAACCTCAGCCTGAATCGCAATATTAAGTTAGTGTGTGGCAGTTGTAATTAGTCTGCACTTGTTGTTGCTGTTTACACATTCCTTTTAAAGGCAAAGGCCACTTAAGACAAGGCTTGTTTCACAGATGAGATGAATTCAGGATAACTTTCTCTATTGTAAAGACATCCCAGCAGACCACTAGACCACGTTTCTAGAGAAGATTAAGTACAATGTTGATCGAATGGTTTAAGCTAACTGCACTGAATCGGGGGTAATTGTATTGCGGTGAGGTTTGATGTGGTGTGGATGTAGTGTTATATTCCTCTCAGGCGTGCTTGTGTGTATGTATTTGGCTGATAAAAGTGTGTGTGTGTTTGGCTGATAAAAGTGTGTGTGTGTGTGTGTGCAGCAATGGAGATCAACCCTGAGCAGTGAAGTACAGCTCAGTCAGCCCATCCTGGTCGTTCGGAGCAAAAGGGGCTGTAATTATCCGGAGCCAGTCATCTCAAGAGGTCGGCTGGGATTTGGGGAATGTGCCCTCCTCCTCCACATCTCTGTACTTTTCACCCTTCAACCCCATTGTCCTCCAAAGCAAAGGGCATTTCTTCAGCTGGAGGATCACACTGCCACAGCAAAGTGGTGATGTGTGTGAGTATGTGAGTAACCTCTGGTTCAAATATGCGTTATAGTCACATTTCAACTGTAACTCACGTCATGGCACAGCCTGCCAGAAAGCGATCTGCTTATGCCTTTGAGACAATGCCAAGAATATCACAAAAATAACTTTAAATCAGTTTTATTGTTCTCTCGTCTGCTTCTTGCACTCACCCTCTCTCTCACTTGGCACCATGTGCGCTTAATTAAATTGACTTTGAAGCGATGATGACATCATGATTTGGCTGTTATTCTTTTGGACGTGTTTGGACTTCTGTGTTCCCATGGAAACTCTGATGTAATGGCCACGCAGACTTGTTTTTAGGAAAACCACAGCTGACACGTGGTGAAATAGATGGGGTTTTGTTTTTTAGAAGGATCGGTGGTTTGTCAACAGCTATCATGCAGATGAAAGCCAGACAGGGTTCGGAGGGCATTGGTTTGCTCAAGCTGAGGACTAAACTTCAGCCTTTAGACTGATGGTTTGACATTTTCTCTGTGCGAACAGGAAAGTTTTGGTCTATGTCATCACAGCTGAATGTGGTTAAAGAACGTGCTCTGTAGCCTCATTCATTGGTTCGATCCGTGTGCGTTAAAGTTTAGACAAAGAATTCATGATTTGTGGTAAACTCGATTGTTTACTGCATGTTTCCCACCATGGCTTATTCTCCCAAATAAGAACAGTCTGGTAATTTTGGAAAGGCACCTCTGATAATAGTTATTGTTGCTTATATTTATTTTAAGGCTTAATATTTCTATTAACAAACCATTAACTATGACTTTTGCCTTTAGAAAACTCCTAATTTGCTGTTAAATTTTGGTATTGGCTGGGATTAGGGATGTAGAATATGGTCATGCAGAATATGTGCTTTATAAATACTAATAAACAGCTAGCAACAAGTTACTCGTGAGAATTGGTCCCTATACTAAAGTGATACTGATTTTTAAACAATTGCACAAAAATGCCTCTTCACTCCTGTAAAACAAGTTTTAACATCCTTAGCTTGATTGTTTCAGCTGCTAGAGGCATGTCAATTAATTAGGTTCGGAGACCAGCTTAAACCAGCTAGGACCAGCAAACCAGCACTAAAAGCAGAAATGGGGCATGACACAAAGCAATCAATCACTAAAAACACAGCCAATCAGATAATTTTTCTCTGTTTGCATGCTTTCTTGCACGTCTAATGCACTGCAGCTGAAAAGCGTGAAGTTGTTCACATATCTTTATTTTGACACTTCTAAAAAGCTTCAACAAATGGCATGCTTTCTATGGTTTTCCTTGTAAAAATCTGTCACACATCGTTTAATTCCAAACCTTCCTCAATCAGTCTATCTCCATCCATGTCTGTTCATTATATCATTTTGGATTCCAGTGAGCTTTAAATGTGGGCCACAGCTGTTAAGATGAAAACTGATTAACTTTATTTTACAGCTTGTCACTTTATGTCATATTGTTGGGCTGCATCAAGGTATTAAGGGCTGTTTACACAAAAACTTGTTTTTGCATTCCATTGCACTCATTTTCCATTGTTTTTCTGTGTAAACATGTGCGACACATCTTTGACCATTGCGCTTTCATATTTTGGAGCATCCTGTGTGCAACAAGGCGTTCTGAAAATGCTGCACTCAAAGTTAACTGAAGTTTTGTAAACGTGTCTCCAGACCAGTGTACTGCGTTAGGCTAACTGAGACTTGTTATAGCACTTGCATATCATTGCTATTTTGTTGATTTTGATTGCTTCTATGTCCTCATTTGTAAGTTACTTTGAATAAAAAGCAAGTGCTGAATGAATAAATGTGAATCTAAATCAGAATGCAGGATTTAGAAATGTTTCTTATTAAATGTAAATTAAAAGTGACCGTAAACAGTTTTATAATGTTTCAAAATAATGTTCTATTTCGACACAAAAAATGCATTTGGCCTTAAACGGCTGATTTACAGGGATAGTTCACCCAAACATTTAACTTTTGTCATTAACAACTCACCCTCATGTTGCTCCAAACCAGTAAGTAAGACTTTTGTTCATCTTTTGAACAAAAATCATGATATTTTTATATATTTCTTATTATGTATTATATATTTTTAGCTTTCTGACCCTCCATAGACCTGTTGTGAACTGTTGAATAAAAAAAAAAAAATCTCTTTGCATTTTATACATTTGCATTCTCTTTGCATACTTGCTTCACATGTACTGATGTTCTTACTATGTTTCTGGGCCTTGAATGTGGTAGCTGTGTTGCTGTCTATGCAGGGTCAGAAAGGTCTTGGATGTCATCAAAAATATCTTAACCTGTGTTCCAAAGGTCCTATGGGTTTGGAACAACACTAGGGTGAGTATCTAATGAAATAAAATTTGGGGGGGGGGTTTACTATCCCTTTAAAGGGTTAGCTCACCCAAAAATAAAAATTCTGTCATTAATTACTCGCCCTCATGTCGTTCCAAACCCAGAAGACCTCCGTTCATCTTCGGAACACAAATTAAGATATTTTTGAGGATATCAGAGAGTCATCCAACCCTACATAGACCCTACACAACTCGACTGTTTTACCTATGTTTCTGGACCTGGGATTATTTCAGTTGTGTTGCTGTCTATGTAGGGTTGGATAGCTCTCTGATATCATCAAAAATATCTTAATTTGTGTTACAAAGATAACGGAGGTCTTCTGGGTTTGGAACGACATGAGGGTGAGCAAGTAATGACTGAATTTTCATTTTTGGGTGAACTAAACTTTTAAGGGGCTGTTTAAATGTAACTTCTTTGTATGTTAAAATATGCAACATGAGCTTAGCAGGGCTGAAAAAAAACAAAATAAAGAACAAACCCTGAACATACAGTGCTGTCATATTTACATAGAAAAAAACTGAAAAGCTGCAGAGTACAACACAAACCTTTTATAGCTTGTGGTAAGCATGCAGTGTTTGTTTGTACAATAACACTATGGAGAGAGTTCAACATAATTACATGATTGCTGACCGTGTTACAAATCAAAACAAAGCAGTATTATGTGTCTTTCATGAGTAGATGTTTGTTTATCTGACTTGTTAATCTTGTGTGAATTTGTCACAATGACTGTATACGTGAGTATGTTTAAATCAGACATAATCTTAACGTGTAATTTGGTGAGTCATGTCAGAATTGTATGCTAGCTGCCATTTCCCAACACCCAGAGATCCCTGGGGCTCGGCTACTCTTTAGGATGAAGTTATAGTTGTGTCATAGTTTTGTCTTGGTCACATACTTCTCTCATGTCAGTGTTGCAATACCTATGCCAGGTTATCTCTATCACTGATCCCCTTTCAGATAAAAGTGAGCATGTGAGGTCTTGCACTGGTCCTTCTTGATCCAAAAAGCGTGTCTGATCTATTCTGCTCGATTTCTCCGAATCACCACCATGTATCTGAGGATCAGATAAAGGCAAAAGGGAAGAAATGGTGGCTGCATTAGATACAATAATAAACTGCCAGAAAAAAGCACAATGTTGTGCTATTCCTGCATTTGCCTGTTGCTGATCCTGAGAGACATTTAAAACCCATGCCTGACGTGAAAGTCTGACATCATTGCAAGATGGAAATCATATTTGGAGGGCTGAGGGGGGATGAAAAAAACAGCTGCTCCGAGTCAGAAGCTTGCAGAGAAATTCCAGCAAACTTTAAGTCAGATATGTTGCAAGATTGCCTCTTGATGAACCTCTGTCTAGATCAAGATGTCTTGATAAAAAATCAATTGATAACCGGTTCCTCAGCATGGTATTTCTTGTGTATAGCATTCGCTCACAGCTCTGTTATGTAAAGCTGATGAGCACATGCCCAGTGTGTACAGCTATAAATCACCTCCGCTCTCCCGTGGCTTCCAGTGTTTACAGTAAACAGTGGGCTGGAATGTAAAGTTATTTCAGTCCGTTGGCCAGGACTCATTGTAGTGCTTGTGCTACAGGCCGTTAGTCTGACCCAGAGCCCCCCTGTACCTCATTATGTGATTAGGCCTGTTTGCTCTGCCGGGGTTCTGTTGCAGCACTACACTCACCCCTTCACCCACAAAAGACAAACACAGACACAAACACAACAAGCCCACTTCCTCCAGATCCATTATATCCCTCTATTCACCCTAAAGAGCAAACTCTTGAAATCCAATCAGTCCCTATTTTGTCTATACACTGATTGATCATTACAGGACGCAAGGTCAGTTTGGGAAGGACAAGACTTTGAACTCTTAGGAAGTACAGAGGAGGATTCTCCAGGGAATGACCTCTTTGTCTATTCATTTGAAATGAGTTCAGCTATTGTATTTAAATGAGAAGGCAGGATTCTAAAAATGTTTTGCCAGATTGAATGTGATTAGTAAAGTTGAAAACAGTTCTGTTTTATAATTTTGTATAAACCTTGATAATTGTTTTTCATGATTATAAATTCTAAAGTTCAATAGCATTTATTTAAAAAAAATGTAAATGTTAAATGCCCAAAAATATACAATTTTTAAATAAATGCTATTAAACTTTAGAATTTAATAATCATGAAAACAATTATCAAGGTTTATATAAAAATATAAAACAGAACAACTGTTGTCAACACAGGAGATCATTGTAATAATATTTCACAATATTACTTTTTAATAAATTTTTGGTAAAATTCAGCCTTGGTGTGCATAAGAGACTTATTTTAAAATAACTGAAAAATAAATCATAGCAACCCCAAACAAACAGACCCCAAATAAAAATTATATTTGTTTATATGATTTGTATATTAAATAAGTCAAATATTTAGTAAATTTATAGAATATTTTAAATATTAAATGTAAAATTATAATAAAAATTATTATAGGAATTTTGAAAAAAGTTATGTCATATTATTCAATCAATTCCATTACATAAAGGTTACACTAAGAAATGTACATTTCCTGTGTCCTAACCATAGACTGTAAAAAAGATTTTCAACAATTCAACAAAATTGTTTGCCTGCATGATGAACAGCTTTCTATTTCACAACACATTAGGTACCCACAATTTCATAATAACTGTATGACAATCGTCAAATAATATGTACACATCATGCAGCATTTTCACATTCAGCGCAGGCAGGCAAATTACTTGCCATTTGAAGCTTGTTAGGACATTTTAAACTGCATATTGTCATGCTTTACAGTGTAAACAGGTACTTTAAAACCTGCAGTCTTTATCCTGACCTCAACCACCACACTCTGAACCCAGAGAAAGTGAGACAGAAAAAAACAAAAGGCGTGTCTGTTCCTCTCTGATATAATGCTTGTGAGACAGTGAGACATGCTTGAGCTGGAGAAATGTGAGCAGTGGCCTTTATCTGTCAGGAGAAAAAAAAGAGCGAGGAACAGGGAGTGAGAGAGAGTAGAGACAGAGCACTGTGTTGTGAAAGTGGAGATTAATACAAATACAGTGGAAAGAAGGAGGGAAGCTCTATCTCTCCTCCTCTTTTCTCTTGTTCCCTCCCTCTTTCTGCTCCCTCCCCCGGGCTGCAGGAGAAGTAGGAGGTTAACGTGACTGTGAGAGCTGTACTTTAAAACAGCACGGCGGGCCGAACTCACACACTCAGACACTCACAGCTGAGAAATCACACTGAAACATAAGGTCTGTAAACATCTCCATCTAAGTTGGATGAGCTTTAAAGCTGTTTTTTATTCATTAGGTAATTAAACAAAGTTTGTATCTGACTGTGTTTTATCTTTACAGGTCAATCCCTCTGGATTTCTATATGGATCTGGGACTGTAAACTATTTCAAGAGGGAAATATCAGATTTTAGTAAAAGGTGTAGGACTGTAGAGGAAGGTACCTGGACTCACAGAGGAGATGGATGCAGGCCCGTTGGCATCAGTGGCCGAGGGCTCTCCGGAAGGGGAGACGGTGTGTGCCGCTTTGGCCCGTTATGAAACCACATTGCGGGATGCGGTGCGTGAGATCCACGTAGATGTCAGCGCTTTCAAGCTGGGCATCGAGCGGAGACTAGAAGAGGCCATTAATGTGAGCGGACCCCTGGGCCGGGCGGTAGCCCAGCTGCAGCAGGAGAACCGGCAGCTCAGGGGTCAGTTAGAGGCCTTGACCCGGCAGGTAGAGATGCTGACGGGGTCGGTGTGCGACAGAAGCGCACTTCTCACTGAAGGATCAGCGCCACCACAGAGCAACAGCAGCACCACGGGGCATCAGTCTCCACCGTCTGCGGCCCCCAGCGTAGCAGCTCTGACCGGCTCCGCCAGCGGCTCTGCCTCCAGCCCCACCGCCACACGCTTCTCCAGCAGAGCCACCTTCTCCGTCACCAGCAAAACTAACGTGAGTAGACATTTGCAAGAATGTGTTTAAACGGCAGCGTGACCTCGAGTGAGGTCATTTCGTAGAACTGGAAAGAATGAATTGATGTGAGGAACTAAACTAAATATTTAGACGTATAGAGAGAAGCTCGAAACTGGATAATGTATACAAACTAACTGAATGTTTGTAAGGGCAGAATTTGTCTCAGACCTTTGGCGCAGTCTCTGACAAATGTGGGATGATGTTTGGATCAAGTGACAGATACTTTACAGCCAAAGTTTTTAGGCACAATGTAAAGTGGTGGTTTTGGGGTGTTGACAAGCTACTAAGGAACTGGCCAAATTAATATCGGTTTTATAGTCAGTGTACAATCAGTATTTAGAGTTGGATATATTCGGCAGCATAGAAGCTTCATCTGAAGTGCCTTAAAATCTTGAATGGAGGCTGTTTAATGTTGCATCAATACGTGGGATTGAGTAATGTTATGAAATAATAATGTTATGACTAATTAAAGTACCAATATGAGCTGATAACGAATGTAGAACTTATGGAATTAAAATAAGGTAGCTCTAACTGCATTTAATTTACACAGAAAATAGCATCTTTTATTATGGCTTTTATGCAGAATTGCACTGAATTTAGAGCAGGAACAAATCTGCCTTCACTCATTCTGTGTAAAGGCTCCAGATTTCTGTGAAATATGATATTTTTAATTAAAACAACTACTTAAAAATGCTCAAACAACCCAGATGTTCAAACCAAAATGATTTTAGTAGTTTATCAGATGTAATTTCTTTAACGCGTGCTTTATTTGATTGTGTACATTCATGGTTTGTATATTTATAGTGTAAACTCTGCAAAGTTGAGGAAGTTTAGGATCCTGAGATGCAGATCTTGATATGATGGATAATGGCTCCATTTAGGATTACAGGACTACAGCTTTAATCTTTTTGAGGAGACCTGTCAGCTTTAAGCCATTAACAGCTGCTGCTTGTGACAGTATAACTCAAATGTCATGCAGTCGTCACTCATTCATTTAGAGCTCGTGCTATGGAGTGTAAAAATACTATCATTTGCATAGTATGCAAATTTTATTGGCTTGTCTCATTAAGTCTTATTTAAGACTTCAGGTTGGTAAATGGTTTTTCTAAATCATCCATAATTGTAGTAGCAGGGTGTGCAGTTGATTTTGGCTGTGAGTGAGAGTCAGTAGAGACAAGGAAGGCTGTTATCTTCCCTGCCACATACACACCTGCCAACCGCATAATCAGAGAGCTACATTTTGGGCTTGTAAAATACTCAGAGACTGTCGTGGCAGGTCTGCAGAGCACTCCCTTTCAGGGCTCAGCCTGCAGGAAAAACTGAGCGAGAGAGAGAGAAAGACTGGAAAAAGACAGCGAGACTCCACGTGGGGATGTGTGCTGGCCTGCCTCAACGTGGCTGTACTGAGAGCACCTGCAGATATCATGAGTATCACACTTTATCTCACGCTCTTCCTTCTAACTCTGTGTCTGTCTCTGAGTCTTTCAGAGGCCTGATGTACTTTCCGTTCTTGGGAAATAACAGTTTATCCTGGGCTCAATCTCAGACTGCCGCCACTGTATCTGAGGCATTTCTTGTTCTTGTCTCTGAGCTATCGTTCTGTCTCTCACGAAACACCGTCTCCAGTCCTCTTCGTTTATCACTTCCTCTGTCTGTCCGCATTCTGTGCTTGGCCTCTCTCACTAGTTCATGGTCCTTTGAATGTGAATTTAAATTGGTGTAGCATACAAGATGCATATGTGAAATTTGAAATTCATTGTAAAGAAGTTGAATTAAAATTAAATATTTAATAAAAAATATAGATTAAAGAACTGAAAGACTTGGTCAAGGTTTAGATGGATGGATGGATGGATGGATAGATACCTGTAGAACATTGAGAACAATGTTTTAATAGACAGACAGATGATAGATAGATAGATGTTTTTGCTGCAACTCTCCTATCAAAACTGATAGGAGAACGCACATGAACTGTATCATCCTGTGTTCCTCTTCCTGTCCAGAGTTCAGGCGACCAGCAAATGCTTTTGCTCTGCCCTCACTGTGTGCTGTCTCCACAGAGGAGTCCCGTACTGCTGTTGCCAATTACCGCTGCATTTCTGTGGTTTCAATAGGCCATTGTGTCGACATTCTGCCTCATTTGAAGTACACTGGGTGAGTCAGGATTTAAAGAACACCCAGGACACCCTTTCTTTATTCAGCGGGATGTGGTGTAGATATAGCACTGCCGGGCTCCTCTGGAGTATCTCGGCTTTGAAGGACAGGTGCTTGGCTGGAAACTACACCTGTGGAGCCTGGTCCCACCACACATTCACATTTGGCCTTGAGCACAAAAAAAACTCTTGCCCTCCATTACTGCTGATGTGAATAAATTGTTTAGGGGTCAGTGGGTTATCTTTGATTCTACTGTGCCTCAACATAGTCACTGCATTGTAAAAGTCAGACACATTGACTCCCATTGGAACACGTGTGTATGTGTTCTGCTGTGCTTCTCCAGGGCATGTGAGGGAGAGAGGGAAGATTGGGGTGGGAGGAAGATAAGATTTGCACGGGTGTTATCTGTGGTAACTCGGTTAAAGCACGCTCAAAATCTCAGAAAGGATATAGACACACACAGGCGCCCACAGACACAACAGATATTTAGTATTAGACATAAACTCCTCAGTCAATTTTCATCAGCTTCATGCTGTCAATCCCAAATAATGAAGACTCTCCGGCCTGGATTTGGCTTCTGGATGCTTGTTTAAGAGGTTTTTATTGATTTTTTTTTTAGCTGTTGCTCTTCATTGCACTTAAAGTTAGCAGTGGCATCAGAGTATATATTAACAGCTGTCTTCCAGTATCTTGATTTGTTTTGCTAAACTAGTTGACAGTGGGTTTCACAAATCTCTCAACTAACTGTTTTGTGTTCTCTAGATGTTTCAGTTTCGTTTTAGTTGTAGTTTTTGTATTTTGGCGAACATATCCTTTAAATTTAGTTAATATTTCATCAAGTTATATTGGTTTATATTTGTATTATTCAAATAAAATAGCACCTATTTTTAGTTTAGTTAAATCACATTGATGAACGAGTGCAAAATATAACATTTTATTCATTAAACATGTAGCACCTCAGTTTAACAGTGATCATTTTGTTCAAAAGTCATATTCTTTCAAGACATATATTTAAAAAAATATTTGTCCATTACTAATATTTTCAGTGTGTATTTTTTTTATCAACAATATGTTTTTAATTACTGTCATGGCGCACTTATTTTTATCAAAAAACACTTAATGGTTTTCATCAGTAATCTCAGTTACAGAAGTCAAATATGCACATCTTCTCAACGAGACTGAATCATCTGCATTATGGAATTAAAATCCTTCTCTAGGCTTGCTGCAACTAGCAGAATTAGCAACATTTTGTTAAGCCAAAACTAGGTCTATGAACAGATATAGTGTTCTTTTTCCACTGGGATGACATCATATTTCAGGATTGATTTAGTTGGTAACAAAGAGTTGAGGAGCTTAAGAAAATTCATCTACATGTCTGTCTTTTCTGTGGATTGCCATATTGCAAGTATGTCTATTTTCAATAAATAACAAAAAAAAAAAACTAAACTTTAACAATTATAGTTTTGACATACACCGTTCACCATGTTATGACTTAACCATAAATATTTATGCCTTCTGTGACATGTTTATACACACCACACATCTGTAGCAAGGAGCATTTTCCTCTACGTATACCCCATGTTGCCAAGCTTCACCAAATGACCATAACGGCACTTCAAATCTCATGTCTGGCTATGGCAGTGTGAGAAACACCCTCCTCTCTTTGACTTGCCTCACCCTTTGAGTGCCAGTACATCTAGTTTTCACCCATCTAATATTGCCAAAAGTCGAGCTGTTTTTAAAACGGTCCACTTTGGTTACATGGAGCCCAAAGGAATGTCGTTTGATCTGACATGCTTGGCTTTATATTCAGTTTTGATGTTGAGAGTTTTCTAGATCTGGACAGCCTGCCAGGTAGCCAAGTAGGCTTCCAAAGGCTTAAAGGCTGAGCATTTGTTTGCAAAGATTCACTTAAGCGTCCATATTTGCGAGGCTGCTGGACTCCAAGCCTTTATTTATGAGGCAAATGCGAATGAAAATGCGCCTGTATAATTTTACGCCTTGGCAGGAGGGTTAAAGGAGCTTATGTGAACATACTAGCATGTGTTTGTTTGCATGTGTTTGTGTGAGATATGTTTGACGTTTCCAGCTCTGTGCTGGCCCGAAGCCAAAGCACTCTCAATGGAACAGATCATTTAATCTCCTCCCGTTGCCCTGCCTGGATCTCCATGTCCAGCACAGATTCCTGGCAGAGAAGAAGGAGGAGAACAAAAAACCTTTGCACAGCTATTAATACAGTAGAGTGCGAGAGAGAAAAAGAGAGGGCGAGAAAGAGGGAGAGAGTGAGGGAATGCGAGAGGGAGGGTGGAAAAGAGAGAATAGATTGTGGATGGGGGGCTAGAGAAAGGCATCCAGCCGCTCCCATGCTGCCCCTGGCTCTCCTAATTACTTCCAGACAATGCCATGTATTTTCATCTCCGTGGTTACAGGTTAATAATTCTGTGTTTACGGGATGACCTCACTGCCCTTCAGGGACCATTGTCCTGCCTTGTAGGAATGCGTAAGGGCCAAGATTTGGAGAAGTTAGGTGAAGAAGTTCTAGCTAAGACCTTGCCCGTCCAACCTTAATAGAGTCACATTGCTTCCCGTGTGTGTGTGTGTCAACGGAGCACACAGCCATAGGTGTCTCAGCTGGTGCTAGGAAGTCTAAACCAAGTAGATTTTGGGAAAACTCCTAAAATGGTCTGTTTTCTCTCTCTGACCTGAGGTGGTGTGTTTGACCACTGCCCAGGTTTGTGTTCTCCATCTGCAGGTGGGGCTGTAGATGCAGCGAGTCCCTCTGGGCTACAAAACAACAGTCTTGCTGCAGAGAATCGTGTTGAAGTGGGTTTTACTGCATGGTAATGTAGTTTTAATCTGAAGAGGTTTCTCAACAGGCTAGATGCTCCTGTTTCAGAACACACTCGATTGTCTATTGATGAGCAACGTATGGTTTAGTTTCAAGTGCACTTCCTACTATGTGGGTGTTTTAGTAAACCAAAGTTTGTTAGGCATTGTAGAATTTAAAACGCCAGGTGTATTCAGACTATTTTCATTACGAGAATCTTTACCAAACTATATTTCAGAAAAATCAACTGAACTAATCCACAAATTAATTATTTCGCTAAATCAAGTTCTTTCAGCCAATTCTATTCAGTGAACCATTTCACAAACAGCACTGAATGATTAATTTGGGAATTCAAATGATTCAGTTGCACCAGTTAAATGCACTGATTCAGTAATCCAGTTTGAGCTCATATTAATTAATTGGTCTTGTCTGACTCAAAGCGAGCCAAGAATTTGATAGTAATCCTCAAAGCTTGAATATGCTGACTCCTAATAATTCATAATAATGTCAGACTGGACTCTAACCAGTATTTAATATGACTGAATAAAGTTGACTACATTTGGGTACACCAATTTAATTAAATTAGAAGGTCAGACTCAGGCCTTGAATTTATATGGCCTGGAGGACAACAAGACTTTTAACAGTTTACACTTATGAATGTGGGAATATGTGGGAGTGAAAATGAAACACACCCAACTCCCTGAGAAATCAGGAGGAATTCTTGTAGTTCACATGCAGCTGAGTGCACAAGTTTTCCTTCCTATTTTGCTTCTGTGAGAAGATAGATATTGCGGGGCTTTGTAGTGCTTTGAAAAACAGGTGTTTGGGCCTCTTTCTTCACAAATACTTGAGTTTGTGAAAGAAATTACAGAGCAAAGACCCTCACAAACCAGGCATCCCAACCTTTATAGACTCTACCTCTCTCTGACTTTTTAACAGCAGGAAAAATGACCCTTAAATTGCTAACTGAGGGACAAATATTTCTCTTCAGTCATGAATGATTCATTTGTTTTCACACTGTAAATTTATGCCTTAAAAAGCATCCACTCCATTTATTCCCCCTCCAAAAGGGAGCCCAGCTATTTGTAAATTGGAAAATATAAATAGCACTATCAGCATGGCTTATTAATACCAGAGAGGGCCTTGTAAGAACCGGCTATCTGTAGGATTTGAGTGACAGGGGCTGGAATTAATCCTATGAACCCTCCAGAGTTCTCTCACAAACATGCCCTCTATTGTTGTTTATGTTCCATTCCATTCCCCCGCCACCACAACGTTCCAAGAATCTCAAATGTCACACTGAGGCAAGAATATCCTCTTAGATACATTTAAAATCAGATGTGCACACACATAGCGCTTCATCATAACTGGTATTCATCTCTCATCATACACAGAGCAGCTCTCTGTTTGCTCTTGCAGTAACAATGCTCAACTCCTATTTCACTCACCATCAAGCACTCCAAGATTATGTACAATACAACCTTGTGATTATCCACAGAAAAATATTCCTTTATGCACCCCAGCATTGCACAGGCAGGCTGCCAGAACGCTGGGGAAATTCTTATTTTGCCGTAGAGGGACATTCAGACTCACATGAAAGGTTTTCTGTGTGGGGAGTATGGACTGAGCGGACTGTACATAGTAACCGCATTTCGAGGCATTCGGATTTTTGTAAGAAAAAACAAGCAGAACTGAAGACTCCTCAATGCCTTTTCTTGTCTTCTCACCTGCAGGAGTGATTACTGTGTCTCTGAAGGGGCTGCATTCAGGTCTCTAGTGGTCTGTTTTGAATAGTCTGAGGGACTCTTATTGTCTTTGAGTGTCCTCAGTTGTGGAAGATCAGACGAGTGACCCTCCCTGAGGACAAGCTGTCCGATTTTTTTTTTTTTCTTCTTCTTCTTCTTGTGTGTGGCTAGAGGACTCATTGGGTTGAACAACTAAACCGTGTTGATGATAATTGATATTGAAAATAGACTTTTAAATGAATCAGTTGAACCAGTTCACAGCAATAGAATGAATGAATGATTGAATGATTCAGTTGTGAATTAGATTTTTAGCAATTAACAACTCAATGATCTGTTCAAGAACAGATAGCAATGTCCATTTTAATTGTTTCAGAAATAACATTAATTTGTGAGTTTGACTAAATTAACAACTCAGTTATCTGCTAGACCCAGTAAATATATCCCATATCTGAATGAATCACTGATTGTTTTCGGTAATTCATAATTGACATTAATAATATTCATTAATTTGTGCATTTGACTGATCCTATCCAGCATTTAACAACTCATTTTAATGATCTAGTATATGCCAGATTGCATTGTGCAGTTCATGAACGAATCTTTCATTTGAGCCTATTATTTTCCAAGAATCAATTGAATCAGTTCACAGATATAAAGGAATGATTCAGTTGTGAATTTGGCTGATCTGACTGCATCAAGTAAACAAATCAGTGATATGTTTGAGACTAGATAGCAATGTCTAATTTGTGATTATGTCGTTCTTTTGAGGCCAGTCTTTTCAATGAATCAGTTGAACAGATCCACAAATAACATGAATTCATTCATTTGTGAATTTGACTGATCTAGTTGCATTTTACGACTTGTTTACGACTGTATGATCTGCTTGAGCCTTGATCTGAGACCGAGTGACTTTAATTCAGTCAAACATAATATATCATTCTTTTTTCGGCCAGCAACTCACTGATCTGTCCCAAAACTTGATGTCATTGTCAGATTTATGCATGAATCATTCTTTCAAGGTTAAAGTTGGGCTGAAGAGCTAAATGATTATCATGATAGTACTTTAATAGGTTTGAAAAATAAAAGTTATATAGCAGTGCAATACAATGCTCGATTAATCGATAAATTGAAGAAGGTCGTCGATTATCAAAATAGTTTTTAGTTGCAGACTAAAGTGCTTTTCCACATGTTCTGTCTCACCTCCCTATTTCCTGCACTTGTTTTATTGCTCCTCTCTATTAATGCAATGACGCATTCTCTGGGATAGGGAATGTGTTGTTCCTGGAGGAAAAAAAAGAGTAACTGGGGTGAGTGGATGCAGTTCAGTGAACATGAGATGGGTGTGGTTAGATTCCCCCCTACACCTCTTAATTTAGCCTAGGGGCCGAGCAGCAGGTGACCTTGGTGCCAAAATAGTGTCTGAACCAATGCATTTGGAAGGAATTTCAGATACAAACCTTAATGGCTGCAGGCAATGTTTTTCCAAATTCAGGCTGTGCGAAAACACTACAATACATGTTCCCTATCACTAAACAGTCACATGTCTGCTGATATCCCCTAGAGAGACGGACACACGACGCAGTCCAGTATTGAAAACCTGCTTGTTCAGCCAGCAAATCAGAGCTGGATACGTTTCATGGTTGGGGTGAATTTTGTCTCCCCCTATCTCCTTCTCTCAATGACACAGGCAGCTGCTCCCCTCCGACCGCACGCCCCTCCAGCATTCTTTAAGTGTGATGTCACCTGGCCCCCAGTTCAATTACTTCTTGAATCTCACTAGAAAGTTATTTCTCTTTTAAAATGCGCTGATTGCGTGCCTAGATTTTAATCCCTGTGTTTTTATATTTGCACTCGTAAATGAGCACTTCCTGTGCACGAAGGCACATTTGTTTGCATATTAGCATGTGTTTGCATGTACCAGTAAGGGTCAGGCTGCACACAAAGGAGCTTTTTAAAGCCCATTGATAAGCTGCCAGGTAATTAATGACAGCGCAAGAGACAACTAAACATGCACAGTCATTCGTTTGGTCCGTTTCCAGGCTTTAAACAACCAGTCCGCCACCCTCTTTGGAGGCAATCTGCTTTTATAATGGTTAGCTCATTGCAGCCGAGGCCAAACATCTGTATCTGTATAAGTATTTGATGGTTGAGGTCTGAAGGAAATGAAGCAAGGCGGTGACCTTCATGTGTCAGAGTGTAACTTCAAGGCACTTATGTTAGCATGTGTTCTTGCATTTAGGTCAGACAGAAGAGTGCATAGGGGGCACAAGTGACTATTAAAGATTAAAATAGACCAGCAAAGCAGCCATGATGACCCACATCAGCTCTGATCCAGAGCTTTGATTTATTTTTAAAAGAGACTAGTCTTGTGTAAACATCACATAGTGATTTCATAGTGACCTCATCAATCAAATGTCTTTGATTAGATTGCATCATTCACTTGCTTTATCAGAATGTGACCTTCTGAGGAACTCATTTGAAGCCACTTTTCATGTCTCTGATTAGGGTTTATTGGATAATCACATCATGTGTTCCTTACCCAGTTTTGGTGCTTAACAATTTGGAACTGTGCCTTTTGATAAAGATACTTGTTTTTTAAGGGCTTGTTTTAAAGCTATTTATTTATAGTCAATTTATTGATAACAAAAAAGGCTGATATAAAAATGTGTCTAGTAATCATGTTTAAATGCTGCAGATGATTTTAGGAATTACAACAAATAATGTACAGTATGAAAAAAAATGATATTAATTCTGAAATGTGCAAAATTGAACAATGTTATTAAGTTCTTAGTCTTTTTAAAGATTGTAAATGCTGCTTATCTCTCTAACAGAGTGTTGAGCGAGATGAGCCCATTGAAGTGGATCCAGCACCAGTTTCCCAAGGCTTGGAGAATGGACACTTATCCTCAACAGGTATTACCCATAATTACCTCTCAAAAGCACTCAGAACAAGACGCAACACAACGGAATTAAGCCATAACAAAACTAAATTGGCGAAACACAACAGATATAAGCCGCGACAGAACTAAATGCATTTTGGAGATTTTGTTTGTGTTGTGCGCTACTGGACCACTGCACTGACCAGGGTGTCAGCCATTAAAAAAAATCCCACAATGCAATGAAAAAACCTGGAATCATTGACATTCACTTTGCTTCTTTAACAGAAATTCTGATATGCAAAACATAAATTGCCTTTGTCAATTCAGTTAACGTCATGTAATAAACATTTGAGAAGACTTTCAGCATAAACACACATCATTATACAGAAAATAATGTCGTTAATGTAATTAAAATTCTTTAAAAAATTCTATAAATATTGCATGGATATGTACTGTGACAGAACAGTTTTTAAGCAATAACCATAACAGTCGATAACCACACAAATTGTAGCATTATTTATGTTTCCAACTGATAAAAACCAACCAAAATAAACAGCATTTTAAAAAAATCAAACCTTTACTGCAGCAAATAACAAGCCACACACAATGGAAACAGAACTGCTCTTAGGAAACAGAGTGCACTTAGAATAAACATAACTGTATCACACACAGGTATAAAAACAAAAATAGTTATTTGTATGAATGGCACATTACACTGCTTCAGCTGAAACGAATTGACCACAATCCATCTTCTCTCCTATCAGAAAGCTCCATTATGCCTTTGAGGAGAATCTCACCACCCAACGGTGTGTCACAGGAGCACACGGCCCCTGTTTCGATGGCGATGCCACACCTGCCAATCACAGCTACCACCAAAGTGGCTGACTCAGCAGTTATGAAGAGTCCCGAGTCACCTGGTAGCCCGATGCAAGCCACACCGTCAGCCATAACAGATTCACTTACAAACAGTCAGCCGATCAGCAGTAATAACCAGCCACATCTAGAGTCTCCAGTTCATGCAGGTATGGCTCTTATCATAACTTCACAAAGAGAGGCTACAGATGAGTCTGTCTGCTGTCAGCTCCTGAATGTGTGTGTGTGTTGGTCTTGTGGTTACAGCATCATCTGTGAAAACATGGGCTCCGACTCCTGCCAGGACTATGGGTTCTCCACGGCTTAGTGGTAGGACAAAGTCAAAATGTCTCTGTGACTCATAGATATAGTACATGCTTTTATCATAAAGTCTAAATCATTGTTTGTGTTGCTACATGTTTTGTCTTACAGAGAAAGCATCTTCGGCTCCAGCCAAGTCAGTGACTTACTCTGGGCTTTTCCCACACAGTACAGACAGGTGAGTTGAGTCTGAATGAAGGTTTCCACTGAGAAAGGTAGTCTTGGTATCACTTTACAATGAGATTGGATTGGATTTGTTACCATTTTATTTATCTCATTTAATGTAAATATCTATATACGAATAATGGCTATTGAATGAATTACATTTTAAAATGTATTAAAAATAGATTGTATTATTGTAAATTGTAATAATATTTCACAATATTACTGTTATTTTAATCAAATAAATGCAGTTTTGGTTAGCATAAGAGACTCAAAAATTTAAATATGTCGTAAAACTAAATCTAAAATGTACTAATTATTTTATCATGAAGTGTTCAGCCCAGCCAAAAGTCTTCATATTGCATATTTCTGGGCCTTTGTTTTTCTGTATCAGGAACGTGGATACACCAGGAGATTTATCCTTTGGTAGAGGTATTGAGCGCAGACGGGAGCTTGTGAGGTCTCAGACTTTACCTCGAAACATTGGAGCTCAGGCTCGCAGGTCTATTTTTGAGAGGCTGGACTCTGAGAACAACAGGTAATGGAATCATGGGCATGTTTATGAAACCTTTTTTCATGCTCTGTAAAGTCTATCGCAATAAAAATCTCTTGCATTGATCTTCCCAACTAAGTCGGCCCAAGCCTGTGGATTCCAAACCCAAGCTGAAACGCTCTCAGAGTTTTGGAGTATCCAGTGCTAGCAGTATCAAGCAGATTCTTCTGGAATGGTGTCGATCAAAGACCATTGGGTACCAGGTAAGACATACGTGCATCATAGGATTGACCTCAAATCAGCACATTATTAAATGTTATTCTCTCCTTTAGCTTTAACGTATTGATTTTATTAACATCGACAAGAGAGTGAATGAACATTATGTGTGGTATTCTAGTGCAGCTTTGTAAACCAGCCCATGTGGCTGTAGTTAGAGATAGTAATGTAATGGTCAAGCCTAATTTAGAGTCAACAGAGAGCAGTATGTAAACAGGAGAAGCAGAGCAGACAGCTGACAACACGCATGACGGTTTCCATTTCCCTCAGTGACACACAATGTCTGAGCCTGTCAGATTTGCCAGCAACGGATGAAAAATGAACACCATTAAATGATGAGGTGTACAGAAAATTCCAGCATATGAAGATAAGAGCCAGACAACAATAAAACATCTGCTCTGACAGCCACAAGCACGTCTGCAGACTCTCCAAGAAAATTATTATTGTTCTGTGCCTCTCGCTTGCCCACGGTTTATGAGAAAATAATCAAGAACCTTCTTTTTCAAATGTATTATTCATTATTATTATTCCCTTAATATTTATTATATTCTTAAATTAAATTGATGAAAAAAATATTAATTCGGCACACTACTTCAGCAAATAAAAATGTTGGCAACTACCTAAAATAAGGTTTTCGATCTTTATCTTGTTTTATTCAGTTTCTTTAATTTCAAGTGATATATATACACACACACACAAACATATTCTATGCACATACCTACATAAATGATTTCATGATATATTTTTATACATGTATTTTTTATCTGTTTTTATACAATCATTTTACCAAAAAAATGGCCTTTTTTCAATACTCTGCACATTTCAGAAAACATATGAAGGCGAGTTTGACTTTGTGTTGAAGGGTATGGGAGCAAAGCCTCAATGTGCTGTGAAATATAATAGGTTCACTATCTCCTGTTAATCTGCAGAACATCGACATTCAAAACTTCTCATCCAGCTGGAGTGACGGCATGGCATTCTGCGCCCTGGTCCACTCTTTCTTCCCCACAGAGTTTGACTACAACGTCCTGTCCCCTGCCGACCGCAAACACAACTTTGAGCTGGCATTCAGCACTGCTGAGTAAGTGACTGGAATGGAGGCCATTCGGTTTAGACTTTTTACAATTGAATTGAGATGTCAACACACTTCATGGTGCATTAACCACTTAAAGTTGAGTAGTTTGTCTTACTGTCATCCCATCATACATTCAAAAGGGTGGATGGACAAGAAAAAAATAACACAATTAACGAGAAAAATTATATGTTCACTGCTGTTCAGAACGTTGGTGTCAGTGGCGTCATACTTTTATTCAGAAAGGATGCATTAAATTGATATATTTTATAATGTTATAAAATATTTCTATTTAAATTACACTTGTTTAGTCAAAAATATTAAACAGCACAACTGTTTTCAATATTGCAATGATAAGAAATCAGATTTCTTATCATGGGAGACAAGTGACTGTTGAAAAGTCTGCTTTGCCAATGCATAATTATAGAGAGAGAGAACTAAAAATAATATTTCACAGTATTACTTTTGTGTTTTTGATCAAATACATGCAGGTTCATAAGCATAAGACCTTTATTTTATTTTATTTCATTTTTTCCCAATGTGTTACAGTGATATTTATGTAATTTTGTACTCAATCTTATATTAATTCAAACCAAATTCAAATGTATCAAAAATATCTAAAACAGGTGGTTGTTATAAAAATCTGCTTTTACGTTCTTAAAAAAAAAAAAAAAAAGATTGTAATGATATACGGGGTGAGCAAATAACGACAGCATATTCATTTTCATTTTAAAAGCTCTAATAAAGTATTAAAAGTCTTTAAATAGGAATAGACCGGACAGATGAGATGTGAACTTAGCGTGACCCGACCCAACAAGCTGAACAGAATGATTCCAAAATACAAGTCGACACAAATCATCTGCAGTTGTGCTCCACATCACCTCACAGTACGGCACAGAAGATAAAGTTACTTAGTTTCCGATGCGTCTGAGTCTAGG
The DNA here is from genome assembly GCA_032357445.1 of Enteromius radiatus. Taxonomy (NCBI): domain Eukaryota; kingdom Metazoa; phylum Chordata; class Actinopteri; order Cypriniformes; family Cyprinidae; genus Enteromius; species Enteromius radiatus. Next base: position 7,934,137 of record JAUCMS010000048.1, read on the forward strand.
GTGTCCGTAAAGCGCACTTTAAACCACTAACGCATGCCAACAAATCCCTGTTGAGCTCAAAGAAACCTCCCCTTCTCCTCGAACAGCTACTCCGACCTGACAGCCCAGCAGCATGACATCATGCTCCTGCAACTCCTGTGCCCCAATTCCCACATCCTGAAATATTCACATAGACCTAAAACTGCACTACCAACGTCATCTGAACATATGTATTACACTCATCATATGAACTTTAATAGTTAGCGGACATGGAGAATGAATAAAAAACAGCCACACACGTCCAGCCATGTTAAATCTGTCTTCTCTGTATTTCCAGGAACAAGGCTGGCTGCGATAGGCTCATTGAAGTGGAGGACATGATGGTGATGGGAAGAAAGCCAGACCCCATGTGTGTCTTTACTTACGTCCAGTCACTATATAACCACTTGCGCAAGTTTGAGTGAGATCTCGGCCTCTTCAGCCCCAGCTGAACACTCTGCACTGTCCCCTGCTGGACAAAACTGAACTCTGATATAGTCACTGTGGTATGGGGTTGCAAAATGTCTACGGGAGCCCACACCATTTCAAGCATGACGCTTCTACGGTTGCATTTTAGTCAAGAAAAGGTCATTGACTATTAATACAGTCCTTTGAGACATGGCTTTTGTGTATGGCACGCTGTTTTTAGAATGGTGGCCTCTAAACAGCTTGAAGTTAAAGAAATAGTTCAGCCGAAAATGAAAATGCGATTATCTTTAGGCCAACTATGATGTGGATGAGTTTGTTGGAAAAGGTTTTGGAGAAATGTACTTTTCTGAATCATTTGTTCACCATGCAGTGAATGGGCACCATCAGAAACAAAGAGCTCAAACAGCTGATAAAAAACATCACAATAATCCACAAGTACGATCATCACGAAATATAAATCCAGGCCATCAATTAACGTCTTAAGTGCTGCGTGTTTGTAAGAAACAAATCCATCATTAAAATGTTTTTAACTTTAAGCTGTTGCTAAAATATGTGTTGTCTATCAAAATTTTGCTTTCTTGAATGAAAAGGTCAATTTGTCTTAGTCAGGTAAGAAATATGTGTCGATTAAGCTGTTCTAAACAAACATGTTGGTGCATTTTGATGTGAGAGAAGGACAACAGGGGATAGACTTTTTCATTTAGCATTCTTATCAGCGGTTAAGTTAAAAGGCCTCAATGGATTTGTTTATTAAAGCATGCAGCTTTATGATGTTAATATAGATATGACACGGTCTGACGGCACCCATTCACTACACAGGTAAGCATGTGATCTAATGCTAAATTTCTCCAAATCTGTTCTGATAAGGAAACAAACTCAAGGGTCAATACATTTTTTGTTTTTGGATAAACTACTATTTCAAGTTCAGTGGATTATAGAGCCATTTTATAGACTGCAAAGATAGAGACGTAGAAATCCATTAGTGGATTTCATACTTGCTAATGACAGATAGAAAGAAATAGAAAAGGACAGAAAGTGAGGTACAATATATCTATTTTTTTTTTTTTTTTGTGGCATAAGAGAAGTGTTTCATACGTCACCCTGAGCTGCACATTTCTGGTTGTCTTTTATACTGTGTTTCTGTAGCTTTGCCAAATCTCAGATACACAGGTGCATGTGCAGGAAGTACAGTACACAACATACAGTTAGCACTGGATCTGCGTTATAACCAGAAATGCTGTAAACCTGGTTAAACAAAGCTGGACTCTCAAAAGTGAGCATCACCAGGCAGTGTGTTATAATAAATGTTTTTGTTTTCTTCTTTTGAATGCGTTTTTGAATGTTTTTTATTATTATTTTCTTGTAAAAAAAAAAGACACTTTTCCACACAACATCTTGTGAGCCAGTAACAATCACAATAAACATCAAAGCACAAAGCGTTTACAAGCATGTTTCATAGTTATAAGTGAAACCAGGAATAACACTCCTCTAGAGGGCATCTAAAGAAATATGAACATAGATAAACAATACAACATAACTTTAATGTACCGCCTAGTGTCTTGAAATCAATGAAAAGATAAATTATCAGATGAAAACAAATAATTTTGATTTGAAGAGAAAAAAAAAAAGCTTTAAGGTGAAAAACACACAAGAAGAAATATAGAAGTATTGCAATACTAGATGATTTTAGCTGGTATCAGGGCTCTCCAAGTTCTCCCTCCATAGTCCGGACTAGAACATAAAGCTCAGCAAGACCAACAACAGATGCGGCAATCACTGCGGCTATTACTCTCTGAAAGAAAATACATAAAGAGACATTAGAAATGTGTGTTTGGTTCCAAAGCATTGTGCATCGATGTGTGAATGCTGTGCGCAATTACCGCTGTTGTCTCGGTGAAGATATACTGGCTGCCCAGATATGAACAGGCAAATGCTGCAACTACAGTTACCAGGAAGTTGAATACAGTAACAACAACTGCCTTCACGGAACGCACTGCAGAACACATATGACACATAAGTTGAACACAGAGGCAGACAGGCTTTAAAAAAGAGAAGAGAAAAGAGAACATCCTGACCTTCTCGTCCAAAATCTGCTAAAGTTCCGTGATGATTCATTTCCTGTTGGGCAAAATATTAATATACTGACATGATTTTCAATAACAGCAGAGCATGTGTTTGATATTAAGACTGTAGAGGAGTGTTCACCTGTGGATTTACATTGCGTGTTATTCTCTTATATTCTTCATTGGCAAGTTTTGCTTTAATTTTTTCTAAGCGGGCCACCAACTGGGGGTTCTGTTGGGTGGAAATAAATACAATTATCAAGCTTAAAAAAAAAAAAAAAAAGTGAAAATATAATTGTTTATATAAACACAAAATATTACCCTTGGAGGTGGGATAAATTCTGGAAGATGAAGCGTGCTGTCCTCAAAGAGCTCATGAAGATACACTGGATGTCCTATAATTACATCACACTCGGCTTGTAATGTGCAATAAGTGTCGAAATGTTTAAGTGTTCTATAGAATGTGCACGTTTCTTACCATTTTCTTGAAGAAGCTTGTGTAGTTTTCTCACAGTCTTGAATGGTATGATGGACTGGTCTGTCAGAGCCTTCAATTCTTCCTTCATCTCTTCTGATACGGCGGATTCTCCCTCCAGCAAATCTCTCGCCTTCTCCCGAAATCTCTCTCCGATTTTAAACGAAGTAGCCATGATAACAATAGTTCAGCACGCCTTAACATGCGCTTGGTAGTTTATATATCCCAATAATGTCTCGGGTTATGTGAACACGCAAAAAGGAACTTCCTCAGATAAATTAGCTAAAGCTACAGTCGAATTAGCGCCACAAATTATATAAATGAAAAATATTATTAACAAAACTCAATTAACGTTACGTTGTTTCAAAGTTACACTAATATGATTATGTTTCATCTTAATTTAAGCATGTTTCCTGTTTACAGCCTCCCACATCAGCTGTTCTTCTTCTTCTTCTTCTTTCTTGTTTATTGGCGGTTGGCATCCGCAAAGTTGCATTACCGCCACCAACTGTACAATT
>JAUCMS010000048.1:7937739-7963126 GCA_032357445.1 Enteromius radiatus
GGACCTGTTTTTGTATGTTACGCAGGAAGCTGCCCTTACTCTCCCTGTTCCACTGCCCCTGCCATAAACCTCTCATTCCACATCAGCTGATTTCTTCTTCAGTGTGTTTGTAGGCCGGTTGCAAACCAACTACACAATCGCACAGCGCCACCTACCGTCAATAAATATTATTGGCCTTTCAGATTGAGGCACAAGGTATCTTTAAATATTTTATTCTTAAAAGCATGCTTTAATAATAAATTAAAATATTTGTAAAGGGTATTTGTTTAATATGTTAGCGCTTTATATATATTTTAATCTCTTCAAAAATCTAAACCAAGAGTTTGAATTTAACAGGCTTTATTTCCATTTTATATGTTATTTCACTAAAATAAAACAAAAATTAGTAATATACCACTCTTATGTTTTATTACATTTTCAAGGCACAGAGAAAAGATCAGTAGCCTATTATGGGTTGTACAGTCATGAAAGCATGTTCAACAAATATTCAGCATTTTAACTGAATACTGAAAAAACAATAACAATTGTCACTATTGTCAAAACATAACAAACAATACAACAACAGTCAACTAATTTCTACATTTCTATAACCAAGAATGTCACACCAAAATAATGCTGTGTAATTCTAAAAGTAATTACAAAATATATGTAAAAAGTGTCAGTGTTTTCTAAACAGAAAGAACAGTTGGTAATTATTTTATTCTTAAGTCTTTTAAGAGAGTTCAACTTAAATTTAATTTCCACTTAGTAACAGGAGAATGGAAAAGAAAAACCTGTTAAAAAAATGTAACAAAAAAGGAACAGAACCCCAACAGAACGTTAGCATGACCCATGACCTATGACCTATGTGTAGTATCGACGTATTCCGGTCGCAATGCGTTATGGGAAATGGAGTGCCAGTTTGTAATGTACAATATTGCAAAAATAAGGTAAAAACTTAATCAAGTCTCATTTCAAACTCTTGCTTCTGAATATTCCTGAATTTCACGCGCTTTGCATCTGAGTTTTGGGTTGAGCATTTATGATATTGACTTATGTCCGTTAGTTCATGTGCAGAATCAGATAGCTAAAGGAAGATGGCAGCGTGTGCAATACGTCGGGGCTTATTGTCCACTGCTAGTAAATATAACCAGCACAAATGCACTCACAGAATACTGAGCGCGATAGACTTCAGCAGCGGATTAGATCCGAAAAGAGCCCAGCCGTTGTGTTCAGCATGCAGGTTGTCCAGTTTTCAACAGACGAGGTTCATGTCATCACGGTAAGAGTTAGTAAAGCCAACGTCCTACCATGTCCTCCTGTTACATAACTGTTGCTAACCACAACGTTAGTTATAGTTGCTGCAAACTATTTTGTATCTGTGAAATGCATTCATGTTTATTAAGAATTTAATATCAGCTGCCATGTATTTTATATTAGCTGTTGCTATAGTTTGAAGGGTTCACATGCTTGCATACTTGCAGCACTACTGCCATATTGTTTAAGTGTTCAACTCTGTAGTTATACAGTTCACTATATTATTTTTTTTGTTTTACTAAGCGTCTGAGTGAGATGTGTTGATGACACTACTGTTGAGTTGATTTTAAAATTCCATTGGAATAGGACAGGTACCATTAGACAAAATGAGGCCTACAAGAAGGACAAACCCCAGCCTTGCTTTCAAACCCCCAAAGCCATTCTTGATTACATAAGTGACAGTCTGGGCCAGAGCCGGAGCCAACAGACAGTAAACAAGTCCTATTTTTGTGGTCAGCACATGTCTTCCTCTTTAGTGCATCATGAAACTTTCAGGTTCAATGTGGTCTGTGTTCAGATCCTTTTTTTTTTTTTTTTTTTTGGATGTTGCGCAACCATGTTGACCACATGTTACTAGGATGTTTAAATCACTGGTAACCCTTTCCAAATAAATATATTTTAAAAAATGTTTCGAAAGTATATTTCCATAAATATATTTTTGCCAATTTTGTATATGTTGTGTGTGTGTATGTGTGTATGTATATATATATATACATGCATACAATTATATTTAAAAAAACATTTATGTAGAAAAAATGAAATATTAAAAAAAAAAAAAAAATTAAAGACATGTTTAGACATTTTAAATTATATTTAGCCTTACATGTATTTCAAAGAAAATGAAAAAAATTAAAATTATTATTTTTTTTTTTGCACATTCATACTTTACAGTTGTACAGTATACTACACGCCTATCCCCTCCCACACACACACAACCAAAAAAATTCTGTATATATTTTTAAACGTACAAAATATTTTTCTTTTTATGGGTGAAGTGTTTGTATCTTTATATATATATATATATATATATGTAATTAATTAATTAATTTTTTTTTTTTTTCATTTACATGTAAAAGACATTTACACGTTAAAATACATTTTCATAACACATTATATTTAAAGACATTTCAAGCTATTCCTACTATTTGCCTGTAGTCTAAATGTAGCCTACTGTGAGACTGATCATGTATTTTCTTGCCTTTGAAATATATTTTTGCTATATGGGATCCCAGCTATGGGGTATTACAGTTTAGGTTTTTGTAAACGGATTAATTCTTGGCAGAAACAGACCGGAGGGGAAAATACTTGAACCTGTTGGAGTATTTGAAGCTCTGAAGCAGCATGGCAAATATGAAACCGGTCAGGTCAGTGATGATTTAAATCACTAATCTCTTAATTCTGACTTCTCTGACGTCGATATTCTAACTCTACATGTGAAATCCACAGTTATTCCTGCACAGTGTGTTTGGTTATAGAGGCATTGTGTTGTTCCCCTGGCACGCTCGTCTGTATGATCGAGACGTGAGTCCTGCTGCTACTACTGACACGTATGTAGTGGAGGGTTTTTTAGGCTTATACCTGTTTAAATGATTTAGTCTGTGTTACAGCTCAATGGTCCTGTTTGTCATGTGCTTTTCAGCAAGCCAGACTCCACAGCCCATGGATCAAAGGAAGTGAAGGGCAAGATGCATACGTACTACCAGGTCCTCATAGACACTAGAGACTGCCCACACATAGTAAGTGGCATCAAATGACACATGCAAATAATGAATTGATATAATGTACTTATGTTTGTCTTGGATGGCTTAATGATTTCAGTGCAATCATGAGACCATTTTTAACCTTAGTGACTGTGTTTTTGTCACCATTAGTCTCAGCGATCTCAGACGGAAGCAGTTACATTCTTAGCAAATCACGATGATAGCAGGGCCTTGTATGCAATTCCAGGTAACTCTCACAATCAGTCACATAAAGATTCAACTATCCTTAAATGGTTAGTTCAACCAAATATTAAAATTGTCTCTCATGTCGCTCCAAACTCGTAAGAACTTAGGTCATCTTCAGAAAACACATATTAAGATATTTTCAATGACATCAGTGAGTTTGTGCATACAAAGTATTCTAAAATATAGGGTTGAATTTGAATTAGGTTTGGCTTTTCTGGATCTGGGAACATTTCAGTTGCATGGCTTTCTATGAAGGGTCACAGAGCTCTTTGATTTCATCAGAAATATTTTAAATTGTGTTCCAAAGGTCTTATAGGTTTGGAATGATATGAGGGTGAGTAATTAATGACAGAATTTTTATTTTTGGGTGAACTATCCCTTTAAATATAGTGGTCAGCATTTGTTTTTAAAAAAAGTTCCATTTATCTGTTATTTTACTATTTTTCTTGTCTATGTCTTTTAGGTCTGGATTATGTGAGTCATGAAGACATCTTGCCTTATAACTCCACTGAGCAAGTTCCTATCCAGCATGAGTTGTTTGAACGCTTCCTCATGTTTAACCCCTCCAGAAGTAACTAGTCCACTCATACTTTTGCAGCACAGCATTCAAACTTTTACTGATAAAATGTTTCTCATGGATTGCATTTACACTGTTTATTTAGATCCGCCGTTCACAGCGAGAGATACCCTACGGGCCTGGCAGGAGAAGAACCATCCCTGGCTGGAGCTCTCAGATGTGCACCGTGAAACCACAGAGAACATCCGTGTCACGGTCATCCCCTTCTACATGGGCATGAGAGTAAGAATAGAGGGTTGCTTTGTGTTGAAACAATTTCTCATTGCAGGTTGCAGTATAATGACTAAATGTATACATTATTATGCATTTAGAACATTTTATAGACCATCAAACTGATGTCATCAGAGAATGCCCATCATTTTAAACGTGGACTTTAAAGGGTTACTCGACCTCAAAAAGATAGTTTAGTCGTTCTAAAACCTTTAAAAGCTTTGTATCTCTTTAGAAGACAATTTAAGAGATGGAAACCAGGAGGTTGATGAATCTCCCATTGACTGCCAAGTAAATTACACTGCCTAGGTCCAGAAAAGTAAGAAAGACATCATCAAAATACTCCATCTTCCATCAGTGGTTCAGTCTAAATGTTATGAAGTGCTGATAATGTTTTGTATGCAAAGAAAAGAAATAACTCAATTCATGAGTTTTTAGTGTGGAAAGGCCTTAAGAATATCCCTCGCCTCCCTGTTTTCATTTACGTTAAAGTTAAATTAAATTCTGAAAGCATCAGTGTTTCTGATGACCTCAATTTTTTTAAATATTTTGTAAGAATACATAGTGTACAAAGAAAACTGCTTAAGGCTAAAGAAACTGCTTAAGCTGTAATTTAGTAAATAAATAAATGCAGATTTCTTTCCTAGTGTGTAAAGAAATGTTTAAAAGTGGTTACTGCTAGAGGGTCACTTTCAGTCACTTGAGTCTCTCTCCCTGTCACCAGCCCCCCCCCCACCCCTACCTCGAGATATCGAGATATCAAAAAAATCCTTCATAATTTAGCGTCCCCAATGTCTTGAGATCATGTTCCCTGAGTTTGGTGGCAATCCGGTGGAAATCCTCAGAGGAGTATGTCAAATTCCACAGCATGCATTTTTTTTTTTTTTTTTTTATTAACAGCCCTGAATAGCAGACTTCCTGTTAAGCGGAGCACTGAATGTCAGTGCGCATAATGTGTACTGAGTTTCATATGAACTTCGCACCGCGGTGCTCGGGCCCTAATGACTGACTTTATTCAACAATTCCTCCTTCCCCTGTTAGTCTTGCTCTGCTTTTCCAGCCAACAGAGGCTTTTGACTGTTGTGCTCATTTATTGCATGAAATAGCATTCTAGAATCACGGCACTCAAGTTACAAAATAAACTACTATAGTTGTGCAATTTTTTTTCTATTCCACTGCACGCATCACATCTTTGTCAACACAAAAGCGCATTCTGTGTAAACGCCACCTGGTGATTTTTTTTATTTTGTTATTTATTTTTATTTTTTTAATGCCACCTAGCCTTCACAGAGCACGACACACGAGCAGTTAATCATGGGGCCGACATGCGGTTAGATCATTATTTGATTTTTACTGTTATCATTAGCATATTATTAGCTTATTCAAACGTAGTAATATCTAAATTTGTGTCCCAGAGATGAATGAAGGTCTTATGAGTTTGGAAAGACATGAGGGTGTGTAAAGGGATAATGCTATTTCTTTAAATTCAATATTGCATCTAACCAGATTAAGGTCTGTACACTAATATGGAAAAATTTGGTTTCTATTAAAAAAAAAAAAACATTTATAAAAGTCTTTACTGTCAGTTTTGATCAATTTAATGCATCCTTGCTGAAGAAAAGTAGAATTTATATATAATTATAATTTGTATTTAGAAAATGTATGGAAGTGAATGTAACTCATAGTCCTGATTCTGACTTGTTTTTGTTTGTCAACAGGAGGCTCAAAACTCCCACGTGTACTGGGTAGGCAGAATTACCTAATTATGTTTTTTTATAATAACTCAATAAAAGGGTTATATATAGAATGGCCATTGGTTAGACCTGTTAGAGATAATATGTTGATGCTTTCCTCAGTGGCGGTACTGTATCCGTCTGGAGAACCTGGGCAATGAGGTGGTTCAACTCAGGGAAAGACACTGGAGGATCTTCAGTCTCTCAGGGACTCTGGAAACAGTCCGTGGCAGAGGAGTGGTTGGCAAGGTTATTAATTAGCAAAAGCATAAACCAGAATTAAAGACTATGGTAATGTGATCTGTTTGCTGAATGCAATCCATTATTATCTCACCAGGAGCCTGTTTTGTCAAGAGAACAGCCAGCATTTCAATATAGCAGTCATGTTTCACTTCAGGCACCCAGTGGACACATGTGGTGAGATTATCAACATACTCTTACAAACATACCAGGAAATGTGGTCCACTTGTTAGACTGAATGGCTGAATGTTTGGTGTATCTGATACGATGTGATTTCACACACTTATGTTGTGTTTTAGTAATGACGCATGAACAACACGTTTTGTTTTGTTTTGTTGTTTAGGGGGACGTTCTGTTTTGAGAGGACAGATGGCTCACACTTTGACGTGCGCATTCCACCTTTTTCACTAGAGAGCAATAAGTATGACAAAGCTCCCCCTACTGGCTATCCCTTGTAATAAACCTGCACCTATAAGCCTACCATCATGGCTCAGCATCCCTAAAGGCTGTTCCCTTGGAGATCCATGTTTTCCCTTCTTATCAGTGCTCCTTGAATATACAATGGTTTTAGCAAAGCATCATTCAGTCTCTGACTGCAGCGCTGAATATTTGTAGCAACTGCATATCTTTAAAGCAAAAAAGTAAGTTAAAATGAGGAGTTATTAAATGTGATGCAAGTGTGCCACGGGGATGTGAATCTGTCAAACTCCTTGCACCTCGAAAGGCTGGGATCTGAATGTGTTCTTTTCTTTTATTTATTTGGACAGCTGTGTTCATCAATTGAATAAGCTTATTAGCGTTAATCATGCATATTGTCAATTTTTCTTTAAGTTTAAACCCCTCTTATCGTGAATTCCTTACTTATATTCTAGAGAAGACAGTTGGTGAACATTCTCCAAATGTGTTTCCTCCAAATGCAAGTAGTCTAATTAATGGCTTGCTGCAAAGATTATTCTAAGGCCATGCCAAAGTCAGCCAGTGAAATGTGGTTTGACTAAGAAAGCCTAGTGGGCAAAACTTGTAACCAACCTTTGATCATCTATTTGGATTAAACTACTGGATGATGAACTGCTTTACTGTTTACTGTAAATATGTTTGTAAAAGCATAAATAAAATGATATTTCCAATTTCCTGTTTGTTCTTATTATGATTAATATGGTATTCCAACAGTTCTCTGAAAAGAAATGGCTTAAAATAGAATCGATAATGTCAGGTTAACCCAAAATGAACATGTACCATCTGAAATGTAGAAGCTTCTTTACCAGCACAGATCTGGATAAATATAGCACTGTATTACCTGTTTACCAATGGATTATCTGCAGTGAAAGGGTGCCAAAGTCTAAACAGATGATTTAAAAAAAAAAGCAAAATGTTAATCCACATGACTCCAATTTATCAATTAACATCTTGTGAAGCAAAAAGCAGTTTATATCCACTGTCCATAACATTGTTTTCTCAAGTTCACCCTCAGTAGAGAAATATACACAGACTAACCACCCTTTAAAAGCAAAAACAGTTCTAAACTAATATTTTGGTGTATTTTGATATGAGAGGATCACAATATCAGATTTTTTAAAATTATTTTAACCAAAAGTTACGACTTCAAAGTTGAGTTTGTTTCTTACAAACACACTGCTTTTCAGCTGTTTTGGACCATCGATCTGACGGCACCCATTCACTACAATGGATCCACTGGTGAGCAAGTGGTATAATGCTAAAGTTCATCAAATCTGTTCTGTTAAAGAAACAAATGTCTTGGCGTGGGTACACTGTCAGCAGATTATCATTTTGGGTGAACTGTTGCTTTAAGAGTTTTATTAGCCTACTTTTTTCAATTCCAAATTTTCCGCCTAAGAACAAAAAAAAAATAGCAGCAGATGACATGCCATGTGTTAAACACCAGATGTCAGCAAAGAAAGGCCAACTATTAACGTAGCGAACAAAGTCGATGACAAAAAATAACTTGAGGAGAATCTATGACTACGCATATACAGGGATATGGGATTGGCCAGACGTGTGAATGAGCCTTTCATTTGCTTTAAAGTACTAAAATGCCTCCTATAGTGCAGAACTCCCAATAGCGACCATCTGCTCCACTTGGTTAACTGTACCGAGGCAGTGGTGCATTCTCGACCATAGATTGAAACACAAGTGGAGGATGTTGCAGACCGCTCCACCCCTCCCACACAGCCTGTGTCGAGACCCAGCGCCTCTCCGCTCCATCTGAATGATGCGAGACCGTTCAGTAGCTCTCCTCTGAACACACCCTACCCTCAGACGGGACACACCTGGGGAGAGGTCATATTAAAGCGGGAATTCAATCGACATGGCAGATTTCATCAGAGAACAGTGATATTTCTGCGGGCTGCATGGAAGAAAATACTGGAATGACTTGTGCGCGGAGGAAAACAGTGACGGACAACGTAAATATTTACATGCCCTTGTTCTCAGCAGTACTGCTCGCCGTCGACTAAACTCACACTGAAACCTACATCGCGTGCCTTTGAGAGACTGCGCAGGAACTGCGATGTTAACACGTACAAACAACGACTGAAATAAAAAATACGGGCGGGAAACGAATCATCCTGCCGTGAGATTGTGCTAGAATTCTGTTGAACCGGACCGTGAGAGTTTCTGGAGGTTTGCGGGACTGCTCTTCTGTAATCTGCGGTCATGCCGCAGGCATCATCAGATCTATTCCCTACCTGAGGGAATCGAGGATTACTGGTGTTTTGGCAGAAGATAGTAATTATGACCTAATTAGATTGGCATAGGCTACAAGAAGTTTGGAATGTAACACGCCGTGCTTTAGATGTTTTGCTTATAGAATTCCAAAATATTTTTGCGCGTGCAAACGGCAGTAAACAAGTGACGTTACACAATTCGGTGTTACAGTGTTACAGTTTTTGGTGGGAAATTGGACGAGAAATGAACGCAGTGGAGTCAACTTTTTAAATAATTTTATGAGCGTGATAGCTTTGTATCGCGAAACCCAAACGGTCGTTTTGCGCTCCATGTGCAGTTAAACCTCAAGACGTTTTAAACAAAACAAAACTATTTTTCAGAGATACTTGTGATGTGTATATACATGGTAATGTGACAAATAACGACAGTACAGTGTTTTATTGATTTTATTGACCGCCCCAAACATCAATGAGCAGCTGTTGCTATGGTTACCTGGGCAGAAGCGATTTCTTTTCGCGTACTTAAATTTTGTGGTTAGTTAAACGTTATTTGAACGCTGTTGAAACGCATGTAAAAAAAATAAATTTATAGGACCCCCAACTTTAATTTGGGGGAATTCATGCCTTAATTAGGATGTCGTACATCCCCCCCAAACTTCCCTTACATTTTACACCCTGTGAATGAGCACTTTGTGAAAAAGATTTTACAGAAATGCCATTCGATGCAAGTTTTTGTAATTTTATTATATAAATTAAGAACTTAATGTAAGTATATTTTCTCTGTCAGATGAGAGGTTACAGGTGTAAATTGAGGACATTTAAAACATTGTTCTCTAATAAACTTTATAGGAAAGCTAACGCTTTTTTCTTATTTTCATTTGTTTCTTACAAAATGTAATTTCTCGTACAATTAAAGGAATTTTAATAGTTAAATGTGAATTCATTTTGAAAATATGCCCAGTTAGGAGGCCCTTTTCCATGGTGTGACTCTATAAACAAACATGGGAGCGAAGCAAACGAAGGCCACAGGACAGGAGGCAGGAGCGAGCCCTCAGAGCACAGGATGGAAACGGACTCCCACGAAAGAGCGAGGAGACATACTTACTTCTATAATGTTAAGGTCAGGAGACAAACTGAGGAGCGGTGGTACACCTCCTCCCTACCAGCGGCGCATCGGGATGATACAAGAGATGATGCTGATGGCAAAGCAGGGGAAACACGATGAGGCGACAGAGGTGCTGAAGACTCTCCGGCAGGTACAAACACCGCTCCGTGATTCTTGTAAAGGTTAGCTTAAAACTCAAATAGCGGTAGAACGTTGTCCACCACAAGTTGAATGTCAGCTCTGTTATCCATTTGTGTACCTGTCAACTTTTCCTCAATTTTGTAAACAGCACTTGAAGAGCTTTTATTGTGGCAAATACTGTCCTGCAAAGCTCGGGGGCACCAGTCTTTTTTTGGCAGCTCCCTGTGGTCACAGTAGTAAGATGTCCAAATGGCAAATCACAAATAAGAAATTATGTTATAGTTTTTTTCTTTTGCGTATGTCATACCACCATGGGCCTCTTAGCTGGTAAACAGAGGCCCCAAAGCATTGGACTCATTGGCCTGATTTGTAATCTGTGACCCGTGCAGAAACCCCCCTTTGCTTTACAGCAGAGAGAATCATATGTTGCAGTTGGGTCAAAATGTCAGTCCTACTCTGGGTTGGTGTTATTTTGAAAGCTGTTGAAAGACAAACTCTTTCTCCAAAACACATCATTACTGTCAGTGCTGAAACAGACATATCTGAGGTACAGCAAGACTCCTGCAATAGTTTGCCAGCTCTATAGATTCTGCATTTCACAGAATTCATTGCAATTGAGACAGAAGCCAGTCCTGTGAACCTGTGAGAACAGACACAGCTCAAGCTGGCCGAAGAGTAATACTGCACTGCATAAACACCAACTGTTTACTTTGGGTAGTCATTATGGATGCTGTCAGTAAGTGCAATGCTCTGCTTTATATCGAATGCTTATCTCAGATAGTTAGTGACTCTGTTTGATGAGTATATGCTGCCAGAACTCTTGCCCCATTACTATTTTTGATCCAGCTTTCCTCAAGAGAAACAATCATCTTATGTTCTGGAAGGTCATTATAGCAGGTCTGCTGCACTTTGCTTCTGTGGAGGATTTTCTGCATATGTGCTGCAGGGATCAAAGACAGAGTTAATGGGGATTTCTAATCCTCCATAGGTAGTATTAAATCAATTGTCCAGCAGTGATGAAGCAACAGGTGGCTAAGGTACAAACTGCAGGATTTGCTCTCAAAAGGATATTGTGAAGAAGAAGTACACTTATGGAAATAATATACTTTAAAAGTAGATACTTGCATGCAAACAAAGACCCACTCTTTGGTTTACCACAGTGCTTAGTACACCTTACTAAATGGTAAATTTGCAATTTAGTGCATTTTAATTATAGCAACTTTAAATGGAATATTAAATAACACACTTATTCAAAATTATAATCATGTACTTTACATGGTCTATGTTCTATTTTTTTACACATTAAAAATAGGTGTACTTCTTTAAAAATGATTACAAAGTGCACTTTAAAAGTGTGTTAAGAAACATGAAATTGTACCCTATTTAAGTACACCTAAGTGGTCTTTTATTTGATTTATATTATGTTATTTCCATGTACAGTGTCTTTACAAATATACCTTTCTGATTTGAAATACCCTAAAAGTGCACAATCAAAGGTTTTTCACAAGGGGAAGATTTTTAACCCAAATAGTAAATGTGAGATTTTTCCTGAAATGCATTTGCAGCATATCCTGCGATGGGGGTTAAAGAATATAATAAGCAAGAGTGTCAAAGGACAGCGTCTCGTGTCCAGTGGTTACCAAGTGCACCTTGTTGCCCGGAAACCATGAAAATGGATGGGCCTTTGATTAAATGGAAATCGATTAATCAAGATTCTGCTCCATAGAGGGATGCTAATGATAAACCAAGGCTTATGCTCAGTGTACACAGTTTAGGTCCAGGGTTGATGGAGGAAGAGAAATTCATAAATAATAAGTTTATAGTGACATTACAATTATTCAGCTTTTTCCCTTAACAGAGACAATTCACTTTGTCATAGTAATGGCGATTTTTTTCATTAACACCCACCCATTTGGTTCGCTGTTGATTATTTAGCTCTGGCTGTAGAGCCCTCACCCCCACACACATTTGCAATTTTTTAAATTGCTGATCCCCCAGGCTGCCCTTTAATGTAGATTAACTTTTCCATCAGTTTGGCTTTTTTTACACTGTATTTTTCTGTGCTGACAACAAAGTCTGTTCACTTTCTAGGCCCACATTTTAACATTTAGTTTATTTTGATTCGAGGAACACTGAACATCATCACTAGGAAGAGTATATAAATGTTACATATGTAAGATACAAGCAAATAATACATCACTGATACATAATTTATAATCACCAACACGCGTGCATATTTGGCACGTCCCCTTTAAGAGTTGGAGTGTTTTGGTTGATGCATGGTTACAATGTAAAAAAGGTTAAATAGATATGAGCTTTCTGGTCTGATGCAAAATTTTTGATAGCTTAGAAAGGCACACGTGCACATTTACATTTATGTGATTGTAAATATTTATGACAAATAAAAAGCTTCATAAATGACATTCAAATTTCAAAATAAGGAAATAAGCTGTAAAGGTAAATTTCACCCAAAAATGAACATTTGCTCAAAATGTACTAGAACACAGGCAGTGCAAGATGTACATGAGTTTGTTTCTTCATCAGAAAAGATTTAAGAGAAATGTAACATTTCATCACTTGGTCCTCAATGGATCCTTTGTAGTAAATAGGTGCTGTCAGAATGAGAGTCCAGCGTTATTATGGATTGTGAACTCATTTTTTGGGCCTTTTTAAAGTTAAAAAGTCTTAATGATGAATTTGTTCATCACAAACACATGCATCTTTTCACTTCCCAAGACTATAAGTGTGGATTATTGTGATGTTTTTATCACATTCTGACGGCACCCATTCACTACAAAGAATCCACTGGTGAGCAAGTTATGTGATGTAAAATGTATCCAAATGTGTTTGGCTAAACAAACTATCTTATTTACATCTTGAACGACCTGAGGGTGAGTAATTTTAATTTTTGAGTGAACTATCCCTTTAAGTGTGATCTTCTGCTGTAGTCCGTAGTTTACATTCTCTTGACCTCCCTGTTTTTGGTCTTTTTTCCAGGATCTGGGAATGGAGTCAACCTCTCTGGATGATGTTCTCTACCGTTATGCCAGTTTCCGCAACCTGGTGGATCCCATTACCCATGACCTCATTATCAGCCTGGCCAAATATATTCACTGCCCAAAGACGGTATAGTGCTTCTGTGATTCGTGACATGCACACACACAAACACACACACTTCTGTTTTCCATTTCTGGTCTATTTCGGTACATTTCTCCTATGCTGTGTTACGTTAATATTTAATGAAAAGTGCCTTATAGCACTGCTTGGACGGCACAGCAGATAGACGTGCAAAATGAAACTACCATTCCAGTGCAGTGAGCATTAGGATGAAACCCAGTTGCTTAAGCATGTGTGAGTCTCTGTGAGAGGCAGAAGCAGAGATGAAGAGAGCGGAGAGGGTAGAGGCAGAGGGAGGTGTATTCGTGGATGAGTCACACACACTAAAGACCAGTCAGCCCTCTTTCAAGACTGCTGCTGCTGCTGCACTTAATGAAGCAAGTCAGGCACTATATCACACCACTAACACCCTGCTCAGCTCCTATAGAGAGCTACGCAAACACCTGACCTCCACCAAAACAACAAGTATGCCGCAGATTGTTTTCTTTAAATTGCATCTTCTGTGGTTGCGTAAGTCTAAAGAAATCTGGCGAGAAAATTGTGTCATTTCACCCCAGAATCAAAAGAAAGAAATATGATATAATTTTTTTTTTAAAGAAAATGAAGTCTGTTTCTAGGATCATTAAGATTTTTCGTTGTGTTGTTATTTTTATGTAAATTAAGCACACATCCTCTCTCAGTGCTTGTTGTCAGAATGCAAAAACTGTTTTTGCTCATTAATGTAACAGGGAAAAAAGGAGAATTTATGTGGGTTATTAAATATTATGTAGAGAATTTATTATTTCATAGAAATATCTGTAGTTTAAGGTAATTGAATTATGTATCTTATATTTGATTATAGTATATAGCAAATATAGTTCTTTTATTCAGAAAGGACACATTACATTGATCAAAAGTGACAGTAAAGACAGTAAAGTTTTTTATTTCATATAATATTTTCATATGCTGCTTTTTCATTTGATATTCATTGAAGTATTTTGGAAAAACTTAAAATATTAAATAATGAGCACAACAGTTGCCAAGAATGATAATAATAGGACATTTTTGAGCATCTTGAGCAACAAATCAGCAGATTAAATTGATTTCTGAAGTATCATGTGGCACTAATGCTTCTGAAAATTCAGGTAACACTTTAAGGACTATTAACTAGTTGCTTATTATTATTAGACAAACACACACACATATCAATATGCTAGTATATGATTTATATACTAGCATATTGCCTGTTTATTAGTACTAATCCACATATTAATGCCCTTTTCTGCGTGACCATATTCTACATCCCTAATCCCACCCAATATCTAAACTAAATAACTACCCTAAAAACTATTAATATGCAGCAAATTAGAAGTTTATTTAGGGAAATCAATAATTTAATTGTTATCAAAAATTCAACTAAATCTTTACACAAAAATGTATAATTTATTTACTTATCTTTTTTTTTTCTTTTGATTTTATGGTGAAATATGATCTGGACCTTCATCCATTTTTCAAACCATATGAGAGGGCTGGAGCCTATCCCAGCATCTCAGGCAACAGACAGGGAAACACCCTTAACAGATGGCCAATCCATGACCTGCATATTATTATAAAAAAGTGACAACCAGTTTATGCACATGCATATGCAATAACTTTAACTAAGCAGACATTATGATATATCAGCTAAAATTGGGAAAAGTGAGAGTTTGCACAAGAGCGTAAGGTGATGATATTGTAAGTAGCAGTGGAATGAGACAGAGTACATGACGAAATGACGAAAGGAAAGCTGTGCTGTCTGTTACACTCTCAGAGCTGTCAGAGCCCGCTGGGTGTATGATTACATTGCCAGGGGACCCACTGTCTATCTGCAGGGGGATGCGCACTAGAGCTGACCAGCCATGTGACACTGTTAATATCACCGTCAGCAGCCACTAGGCTTTATGAACACATAGGATGTGTTTTCCCGAGATCTTAATATCCACAGACACAGTTCTATCTCTGATCCCCTGCAGAGGTCAAGGCCTGGTGGAGCAGGGAGATGTGATGGCCGGATTGATTTACATATTGATGTTTCCAGTTTGGATACAGACACCTGAGCACAGACAATGTGTCCTTGATGAAATGCTATGTTACTGTTAGCTTGGATTCCTAATAAAAACAAACGTCACTTGGCCTAGGGTAAGAACTATAAAAATGTGGTCCTGATGCCAGGAAATTTATAGATGATTCTGCGTGTTGAGGCATTTTTGTAGGTTCTTAGTTGGAGCCACAGATGAGACAAGTGTTAGTACTTGAAACTACAGGTAATTGATAATCCCAGTCATGTATGAGTAGTGCCCTCTCATTCACTCAAGTGCACTGAACCTCATAATTACCTGAAGCAAATCAATGTCATTTCAGTAATAAACCTCTGGACATTTCACCTGTGATTAATGTGGCAAGACAAAGTTACTGTTAATGGACAATAAAAATAAAATAAATATGAAAATGTCATATTTGCAGTTCATAATAATGAATTGAAATGTGCTCTGATATTACAGCGTGTTATTTTATGCTATTTAAGTATTTTAATATTTTGGATAATTTTTTATCGATTTTATGATATCTTAGTGTAGAGGAACAGGAAAGGACTCTTAATTTTAGTTTTAGACATTTACCCCGGCTTAAGCCTAGTCCTAGACTAAAATGTAAGTCTTAGCTGTTTCAACTGAAATAAACTTGCACTGACTGATCTTACAATATATTGTATTTGTTTTGTCTCAGGAAGCACCCCAGTAATGTTTTTATCTAAGCATGTTTATAAAAATTATTACATTTCCTAACTGAGCTGTGGCTTGATTCTGGTTTAGTCTAAACCCTGTGTGTGAAACCAGGCCTTGATTATTTAAGTTTAAACTCTATCTCAGTTAGTTGCCAAGGAAGGATTATTATTTTTTTTTTCTAAATTAATTAAATTTTTATTTCAGATTCATTTCTGTAAACAAAAATGATTTGTAACATTTTAGTTAACAGTAACAACACTTAGCACAGCATGTAGGTTTAGGGATTCATGATATACTGGTTTCATACTATAGATATTTCTTAAATATATTCATTAGTATCAATTAGTATTTGATATTTAATTATTTTTTACATTTAGATTACCACTGCATGCAACATTAAATAATCTTTACCAAAGCTCAAAATGAATATTGATTTTCATATAAATTTTGAATGAATCATGAAATTCACAAAAAAAGTATCAAATTGTAATATTTATTAGCCTCCTATTGGTTATCATCCAGAATTGTAATATCAGTGCATCCCTAGATTAAATTACTGGCAGCTCTGCAGGAATATGCAGCGCTTTTCTTTTTTGGTAATTTATGTGTTAAACATTGGCAGAAATCGTTTGTGTCTAGAGGAGTGTGGCAGTTACTCAAGGCAGTGTGTGTTTGAGTGTTCGTGTCTCTCTGCAAATTGGATTGCTTTATGCAGTGATGAATGTGAGTTAAAATAATAAAGCTTTCCACAGATGGCCATACAATACATCAATTTGTCGGTAATACATTACATGCTAATGCATTTTACCAAATCACATGCATACACACTCCCCAACCTCAGATGACCTAATGATAGAGCCAGACTGTGTCTGTGTCTGACATGTCGGCCAGTGCATATAGCTTTGCTCCTCTGTCATCATAAACGTCAAAGACATTAGTATTTTACCTTGAGGGCTGAGATACCCTGATCTTCTGCCAGTTCCCATTAACCTGCTGTGTGTTACAGCTTGATTGACATGGTCTCTCTCTCTGTCTTTGTCAGGAGGGAGATGCTTTGGGTGCCATGGAGAAGGTGTGCCGTCAGCTGACGTACCACCTGAGCCCACACTCCCAGTGGAGACGGCAGGGGCTGCTGAAGAGGAAGCCACAGGCCTGGTGAGAAAGCAGAGCTGACAAGCAGAGAGGGGGTCTCAGATTTAGGAAGTGAGGGCGTATGTTGCCTTACTTTCTTCAGTAAAACAATAAGGTTTTTTTTTTTACACCTCAGTTTACAGCGCTTTTCTTATTGTTCTTGTTGTTTGGTCTCTTTTCTGAGGGTTCCCACAGTCATGGTAATGTGGTAATAAATTAATATTTGAAATTTAGTTTGAAATGAAATATGAAATATTAAAAGTGGGTAATTCTGTAGTCAGTATACATTTTTCTAGTTATCATACACCAAAATGTTAAAATTAAGTTTCATGATCTCTTATATCATCTCATTAATCAAAAGATTAATGAATGCAAAAATTAATTAATAACAAGAATACAAAATAGAAATATTATTACATTTTAAAAACATTTATTTTCTCATACATCTTAAAATGTAATTTATTCCTGTGATTTAAAGTTGAATTTTCAGCCAAAAAATTCATCCAAAATTTTTGCATGTTGAAAAATAAATATGAGCTCACGTTGCGTCAATCATGTTTACACACTGCCTCTGAAACTTTCGTCTGTCATAAACAAAAATTTGATCAGGTTCAATTTTCAGCTTTTTTGCATCTGTAGCAAACATTTTGATAGGACTGGATGATGAATATGAAAAAAATAAGGGGAAAAATAATATATATATAAGACCTTCAGTCTTTAGAAATCATTGTAATATGCTGATTTGGTATTCAAGAAATATTTACTATTATTATTATTATTAACACTGAAAACTGTTGAAAAAATGTTTGAATAAAAAGCATTTATTTTAAATAGAAATATTTTATACATTTTAGACATTATAAATGTCAATTATAGACATTATAGATTGTCACTTCTCAGCAAATTAATGCATCTTTGTATATTGATTTATTTAAAAAAACATTACTGACCACAAAACCTTTGAACTGTTTGCTGAATATGTGCTATTATTCTAAAATTACTAATATATATACTAAAATATTTCATTTTGTATAAATAATAAATAATATTATTTTAAAAGTCATAAAAATACAACGAATAATGAACTTCTGTTTTTAATATTTCCAGGACATTCTCAAATATTTGTATGTAAGCCATATAAGTGTACAATTTGTGAATCATCCTTTTTAATTGATTCTTTTCAATGAATCAATTACATGGTTTCACAAAGATTCAGTGATTCTCTATCAAAATCAACATGGACTTTTATTTCAAAATTCGTTCCATTCTTTTTCGAGTTCCTCTTTTCTTATTGTCCCTCTGATATCTAGTCTAGGTCTCTCCTGCCACATAATTACTTACATTTCACATGAAAAGCTACATTATAAATTACATTGATGCTCGTATCCTTCAGCCCACGTAGAGTAGCCTAGTGGCTCACAAGTGCCTTACTTTGTTCATTAATTAAAGTGATTAGTTGGTTTAAAAATAAAAGGCTTTCTGATTTTGCAGAGCAGGCAGTCATAATGAATCATCACTTTGCCGATTGTTTGTCCGTGTACTAATTCGTCAGCACTTAGGGATTAATTACGCTTTAAAAACCGCACGGCTAATGGAGCGTTTCACCTGAGGAATGGGTCCTATATGGTTCTGATATCCCCAAATTGTTTTAATATACAATATCTTGTATTATATCTCTAGAACAGCTGCATATACCATCCAAATCTCATCACCTGTGAATTGGCTCCTCAACAGGGCTTTCAGCGGTTTCCTCTCCGTCCATTGATGATAAGAGCTGTGTTTATTCTGCAGAGTGAGTCAGTGAATGAAAGAGCAGCCTCCCACTGTGTGCCGTGTGGTTTTTTGCTAACACATGGTTCTGTGGTGTAGACTCATACTTATTCCAACCTTTCCAACTGCCATTAATTTAGTCAAAACACAGACTGGGTAATGTGTAAATGAGGAAATACTGGGCTGTATTTATTTCCCGTGACAATGGATACACTTTAGATTAGCTGACGCCTCTATACTGTTCTCTAACTTATGTGGTAAGGGATAAAACAGCTGAAGTCGTCTACCGCGGTTCTTTCACGGCATCAGCTGCTGTGGTTAAAGCTGGAATGTGAAGGCATGTGTTCTGCACAGACCGGATTCGATACCTTCTTCTTATTATCCTCTCCGGTTGCATTGTCTAATCCTCACCAGGTGCTTTTTGTTGATTGAGCGGCACACCACACACGGCTCTTTATTTGTTACGTTTATGTTGTGTTGTGGTGTTGCAGATGTGAAAGCAGCTGTTGGGGTTTAAAAAGGGAGGTGTTTCTCAGACAGCGTTCTCACCTCTCTTTTGGTGTGCTGTCGATACTTGTGTGCCTTTAAGGGTCTCCTTATTCTCTGTTTGAGCTTCCTCAAGCACCCTTGTTTGTTCTGCCTGGACTATGAGCTTACTGATGTGATTGCATCAGATCGGCAGTAGTGGGACTCTCCAGGGGAAATAGGAGTTCGAATCATTTCCCAGCCTAAAGATGCAAACTGGCAAAAAAAAAAAACAAGCTCAACTAAAATGAAAATTCTGTCACTATTTTCTTACATTCTTGTGTTTTTAAAAACCTGATTTGACATATGATTTTCTTTCTTTTATGGATTATAAATAAGAGTAGCAGAATGAGCAAACACTTGTTTCTATACAATGAAAGGGAATGTTGACTTGAATGTAGGTTTTCAAGTCAAGACTTTCAGTGGATAATTGATTACTTTTATGATGTTTTTATTAGGTTTATTAGGTTTTTGGAGCTTAAAATTGCACGGTCACTGTTCATTTTCATTGTATGGAAGACATACTGTAAATTCCGCTACACTCTTAAAAATAAAGGTGCTTTGCAATGCCATAGAAGAACCTTTCTGTCTAAATGGTTCCATAAAGAACCTTTAAAATCTGAAGAACCTTTCAGTTTCACAAAAGGTTCTTTGTGGCAAAAGAAGGTTCGTCAGATGATAAAATGGTAAGAAAGAGATGATTCTTTGAAGAACCTTTGACTAAACTCAAAATGGTTCTTCATCGCTGTGAAGAATCTTTATTTTTAAGAATGTATGGCATTGCTGTAAAGAACCTTTTGAGCACCCAATTTTTAAGAGTGTATGGTGAAAAGAAATGGTATATTTTATTTTAATTTCATATAAGTCTCCTGTTTCTCAGATGGAAAAGTCAGCAGTACTCTCAATTGTGTCTTTAAAAGTTTTTTTCATGGAACTAAAATATCAATAAAAGATCTTTATTTTTAAGAGAAGTGTATACTAAATGTGAAGTTTAAAAAAGCATCCTCAATTTTTTTATGTTTTAGTAATTTTATGTGCATTTTTCAGTTTTTGTTATATTTCGATTTAGCATTATTTTTATTTTTTATCATATATGTTTATACTTAAGCTAACTTAACTGTTGCATAAATAATTTCATATGTAATTTACAAGCTTTTATAAGTTGAAATTGTTAATCTAATATTAATATTTAATTTTATTTCAGCTTCATTTTAAATTAACAAAAATAATTGTAGTAAATAGTAACAACAGTGAAATACAGCAACGCTTTCATAATGACTTCATTTTTAACTCTCATCATTTTATGTCTCCCTCAGTTGCCCTTCTATTTCTCTCTCCCTTAATGATTCCTACCTCTCCGCTCTAGTAATGGCTAAGTGCTAACATGACCTTAACCTCCTCCACCGGTCAGAGTGAGACAGTCTCTCAGACAGGTGTCCCATTTTCTCTGAGAGAATTCACACGTAACAGATGTTGGTCTGCAGTGTGTGTTTATGCAAGCAATGCATTACTCATAATGTGTGTGCAGTTTAATCTATGTGCCTCCATGCAAATATTTACACTAAAGCTGATTTGCAATCCTCCATATATTCAGAGCAAATTATACATCTGCTCCGGATGTGTTGATCTGTTAGTTCATCCAATAACATGCATTTAACTTAAGTATAAATACATACTGTAATTATATACAATAAAGTTTATTTATTAGCACAGCTGTAGGCATCAAGAGTTTAACACGGAAGAGTCCAAATCAGATTTAGACCTAAACGTTTCCATTTGTTTAGGCTGTTTTTTATCTTGCTCATTTGCATAAGCTTGCACAATGCCAACAGTATATCGCCCACTCTCGCTGAATATAATATATTAGTCGATTATTAAATTGTTAAATGCAAATGGAACAATACAAACAGGTCTGGATATCTGAAAGCCTTACTGTGTAAATGAAAACGCTAGGAGTATTTAGGTCACTTCTTTGAAACAAAAGCGGTTAAGTGGGATCTGATATGCCTTAGACCTTCTACAGGACCTCTATTGTTTCATGGACTGAAATGTGAAACGCATTGCCCTTGTCTGGTCTGCATGTGGCGAAGCGTCTGCAGTCCAGTGGAGACCCTTTAGTTTATAACAAGCAGCCCACGGCTGTCAGGAGCCAGTGAAGAATGTCTTCCTCATCTCAACGCAGGCTTTCTGTGTCCAGAGGCGACAGTGTTTTATCTAGCTTTAGCATATGATCTGCCCCCATAACAGCCACATTAATAGCAAACATGAGAGGAGAAGAAAGACAGAGAGTTGTGTTAAACGAAAAAGGGATTCGAGAAGAGGGTGTGGAATAAGAGCTGTTGTGAAATCATACTGTCATCTCTCAGGCATGTCTGCTGAATTCTTTCTGCCTTCTAAATTTTCCCTCCTATTTTTCATCCCTCTATTTTCTCCTCATATGATCTCTCGAGTCGTTCTAATGCCGCCTCTCCTCGACAGATTACTTCACAGTTCTGCTTTTTGCTAGATTTTCGGTGGCTTAAGCTTTCGTTTTTCGTGCCACTTTCTCTCTTCATGTCCTCTTCTGCCTCAGAGCAGAAAACAGCAGGTTCTGAATGTGGCATGAAGATGAAGTTGCAATATGCTCTTGTTATTCATTCCTTACAGCTTTCTGCATCTCTGGCTTTTTCAGTTTAATTCCCTGTCTGTCTTTGTTCGGGCAGTGACTTTGACGTTTCATTTGGCACATGGCAACCTGCCTCCAATTAGTGGTATCTTTACACTGATGCTTTTGTATTGATTTGCATAGCCGTCCAGACAGCTGTCACATCAGAGTCACTGATGTCTAAGAGGCTGAGTAAAAAGAGCTGTTTAACAAAAAAAATAGCTTGAACTTCACATAAAGTCATTACACAGAGAGCTTAAACAAAGCTGCTGGCACTTTTCATGAATAGTATACAAAATTGGGCCTTAACATCGTAAGAAAATGTTGGTCATAAATCTCAGAGATTTTGTATGATTAGGAGATAAAGCTAATAAAATATAAGGAAAGTGCTTGCATTTTTTTAAATGTTCATAATACTAAGCAACATTTTAACTAGAAATGAATTGTTAGTGCACACATTCAGTCATCCTTGCATCTACCGCAAAAGAGGGTTTATTTCCAGATTCATTTCGGTGATGGTAATCCTTCATTTTGCTCTGATAGTCACAGTGATGACCTTTCCCCGGTGTGTTGGAGAATAGAGCGGTATAATGACCGTCTCAGCACTTAATTGGTCATAATTACCACACTTATTATCCATGAGTCTTCAACAAATCATCAGAGGGCCATTTTTAACAACCTACATTAACATTGTTTGAAAGATGTCTCTTATGCTCACCATAGCATATTTATATGAACAAAAACACAGTATGAAATATAATTATTAAAATTTAAAGTAACTCTTTTGTATTTAAATATATGACAAAGTTGTTTATTCCTAATTCCAAAGCTGAATTTTCAGCACTTATTAATCTTCAGTGTAACACAATCATTCAGAAATCATTCTGATATACTCATTTGCTGCTCTAGAAACATTTAGTCTTATTATTTTAAAAACAGTTAATATTTAATCAGCATTTATTTGGAATAGAATTGCTTTAATTCAAATGTATTTAATGTGTCAATATAAATAAACATATTAATTTCACTCAGCCCCAAACATTATGTAAATGATGGATTTTAAGTCAGCATTTTTCTTATACCACTCTTTATGTTCAGTAGAAGACTCATAAAGCTGATTTTCAGGGTTGAGTGTTTTCCATTCTCTTCCTTTCTTTTCCTCTAAGACAGAATGTGAATGAACTGTAACAATGCAATACAGTACGGCACATCTCTGACACCTCCCACCCACCTGCTGCTCTTCAGTTTGATTGTAATTCAAAGGGTTTATTTCTGTAAAGCCGAACATTAGGAACTTATTGAACTTATTAACCTTATTGCCTTAATTCAAACCTTTGTTCCGAACTATCACACTAAAGTAATAACCTGATTTTATTTACATCCGCAGGAAAGATTTTTCACAGCACACACCTGCTGCCAGATCGATAATTAGTCTTGTGTGAAAAAAAGAAACAAATTCAAGTGCAGAAATGGAGTCGTTCATCATTCTCTTTGCTGCATTATTGTTATTGGAGGGGCGATTTAAAATCTCATCAATTAAAAAGCTGCATTACGTAAATTAAGCATTAAGTTGATTGCTAGATCTCTGATTACACACAGCCTCGTATTTCCTTTCCTGCTTTCTAAGCACTCAAAAGCTGCTTTGGTGTCATATATTGCGATTACTTGGGTAGCTCTAAGATCATATGCAAATCGGAGAGTTATTTCTGGCATGTGAGAGGTTTTTATTAAAATCTGAACAGTGTTAGCAGTTATAAGTTTTTACCATTATACTACTTTTCAAATTGTTCTCTTAAGTCACATGACTTAACAACTGATAGTTTTAATATTTCAGCTTAACATCTCTCCGTCGTTAATGAGAACATTCGGAAATGATCAAATGCAGAGGAGAGAATGTAAGTGGGTCAGATGCATTCAGGGTGAGATCGCTGAGAGAGGGAAAGGCTTTTTCTCTTAGAGAGCGTGGGATTCAGGATCCTGGCCAGTAATATCAGGAGAGTTGATATCCTGTTCTGGTTTAGCCATTTCCTTGACTTTGCTGCTGTTTTATTTGCTAGGTCAGTGTCAGGATCAGAGCGGGGCAGGAAGTATATGAAGTAATATGAGCATTGCATGTCAAATCAGGATGGTTATTATTCCTCTCTCTTCCTAAAATGCCTGTTCAATAAGATATATGCATGTCCTGGTGTGAATTAGCAATGGCCACATTATAAATTAGTATTCTCGCAGTTTCTTTTCTCGCTTTCACTCTTTCTCTCTTCACTCGCACACTGGCAAGCTGTGGTGGCACACTGAGCTTATTATGATTCTGCTGCATGTGCAGCGGTTAAAGCAATGCATTTGTTCTCTTTTACTTAATAAATCAGCTTCTCTTCCTGCTTTCATCTTCTGTTCCCTACTATCACTCCATTTATCTATCTCTCGTAGGTTCTTAATCCATATTTGACAATAACAACTGACATCAGGATTAAATTAACTCTTACATTCTATGCCGTTCGTATTTCCAGGGGCTGTTTTGAATCTGTAATGCATTTACAGAAAATGAATCCTTTCAATCAGGTTTCAGTTCCCTCAGTGAGACGATATCTTTAGTCTTTGATAGTCTCTGAGTTTTAATAAAATGTTAAAGCTGGTATGGGTATACATTAAGCTGCATTAGAGAATTTACTTCTTCAACAGTTCCTTTGTGCTCTTCTTGTATAGGGCTGGATAATTTAGTTTATTACTGCCCTACATTTCTTTTTTCATTTAAATGACTGTAGCAATTTCAAGTAATTCTAGAAATTCTAGTAATTATAAAACATTTTATATAATGTATTTTGTTGCCACAGGAAATGTCCACACTAAAAGGTCTTATGTCAGACAGCTGAGGGTTTGCAAGAGCCTCTTTAAATATGTATGCAGATATGCTGTTTACAGTGGGTACAGAAAGTATTCAGACCCTCTTACATTTTTCACTCTTTGTTATATTGCTGCCATTTGCTACAATCATTTAAGTTCATTTTTCTCCTCATTAAACACAGCACCCCATATTGACAGAAGAACACAGAATTGTTTACATTTTTGCTGATTTATTAAAAAGGAAAAACTGAAATATCACATGGTCACATTTGCTGTGACACTCATATATTTAACTCAGGTGCCGTCCATTTCTTCTGATCATCCTTGAGATGGTTCTACACCTTCAAGTTCAGCTGTGCTTGATTATACTGATTGGACTTGATTAGGAAAGCCACACACCTGTCTATACAAGACCTTGCAGCTCAAAATGCATGTCAGAGCAAATGAGAATCATGAGGTCAAAGGAACTGCCTGAAGAGCTCAGCGACAGAATTGTGGCAAGGCACAGATCTGGCCAATGTTACAAAAACATTTCTGCTGCACTTATGGTTCCTAAGAGCACCGTGGCCTCCATAATCCTTAAATGGAGCCTTGGTGAGAGAGGTAAAGAAGAACCCAAAGATCACTGTGGCTGAGCTCCAGAGATGCAGTCGGGAGATGGAAGAAAGTTGTAGAAAGTCAACCAT
>JAUCMS010000048.1:7963226-7991531 GCA_032357445.1 Enteromius radiatus
CATTAATGAGGAAAAAAATGAACTTAAATGATTTTAGCAAATGGCTGCAATATAACAAAGAGTGAAACATTTAAGGGTCTGAATACTTTCCGTACCCACTGTATATGTAGAGTACAACACTAAGATGATGCCACACCTGCTAATGTCAGTGAATTGAGATAATTGAATTACCAATGGTCATAAATCCTGTTTAGTCCAGCTATTTCTCTCTCTCTCTCTTTCATTATATACAAATATATTTTTCTTAAATATATACGTGCACACACATATAATGTCTGTGTGTGTGTGCATGTATATATTAAGGAAAATGTTATTTGTAAATTAAATATATTAATAATAAATTTAGACATATTTTCAATATATATACTGTATGAGTTTGTATTCATATACGCATAATACATATACACAGAACACACACATATATTATGTAAACAAATATATGTTTTTAAATACAAAACAATAACATATTTTAATTATTAACATATAATAATTCATTTGACAGCACTACTCATTTTTAATATATTCAAGGTAATTGATTTAAAAAGATGAAACCATAACAGATTCTGTTAATTATTAAATTTATTGGACTTTTTTTCTTATTCTTGTGTAAAAATGTATTTTTTAAATCATTTTTTGTAATTATCAGCTCATGGCCAGAGTATAATGTTTGCCACGTTATCTCCTCCGGTTCTGATTTATATAATTGATTAAAAAGTTAATTCCCCCACCTCGACACAGATCCTTACTATCTATCTGCCTCTTTTTCTCCTTCTCAGTTTCAAATCAGTTCTTTCAAGCCCTCCCTCCGGTGGGACATTAGACCTGTCCGGCATCCCTCTTGGAGTGAAAGACATGGAGCGTCTGTGTGCCTACCTGCATCACCACGCATCCCGCATCGGCAGCCTAGAGCTGGGCTTCACCGAGCTCACAGACGATGCCTTCCTTCTGCTCCTCCCTACGCTGGCGTCTCTTCCCCACCTTGAGACTCTGGCCCTCAATGGCAACAGGCTGACCCGTGCCGTGCTCAAAGAGCTCACAGACACACTGAAGGACCCTGACAGCTTTCCCAGCGTCACCTGGATCGACCTGGGGAACAACGTGGACATCTTCTCCCTCCCACAACCATTTCTGGTGAGCCTTCGCAAGCGTTGCCCCAAACAGGGCAACCTTCCCACCATCCTCGAGTTCGGCGAGAGCCAGGCCAGCGAGCCGGAGGGCCGAGTGGATGAGGAAGACGCAGACGATACGAACAGGACTGAGAGTATGGGAGAACTCCGATCTGAGGTAGAAGAAGAGATCGACGGCGAGATGGAGATCGAGGACATGATGGAGGAGTTGCTGGACTTTGACAGGGAGGTGCAAGGCAAGGAGGATGAGGACGACAGTATGTGGACCTTGGAGGAGCAGCGGCTGGTAAAAGATCCAGTTGCAAAACGGAGCAGAGAGAAAAGGGCGTCCAAAGCAGAGGGCGAAGAGGACTTACAAAGCCAGTCTTCCCATCTGTCCTGCTCCAGCCAGTCACAACACTCTTCTGGAGCCATCGAGCCTTTAAGAGAAGACTCTGTCCCAGACCAGTTAGCGTGTCATTCAAACAACCCTACTTGATTGAAGCCACTGTCTAATTTGAGTAGATGCTGGTCCCTTTAAAAAGAGTAACAGGCTTGTTTTCAGACTGGGTTATCCATGAAGTCATGGGATTCAGAAGGTTTTATAAGGTTGACACTCACAGCGGTTGTCTGTTGTTGCAAAGGAGAAATGAATCACTTGTGAAGTAAAAAAAAAAAATCAAATACAGCTTCTCGTCCAGGTCACTCTTGAGTAAATGTATAGATCCAGTTACAAAGCAAATAGCAGAGAGCGAAGAAGATGTCCAAAGCAAATCGTCCCACCTGTCTTGCTCCAGCACTCTTCTGGAGCCATCAAGCCTTTAAGAGATGATTATGTCCCAGACCAGTTAGCTTGCCATTCAGACAACCCTACCTGATTGAAAACACTGAGTCTGTAACCTTCATCCCTTTAAGAAAAAGAGAATGGTAGAGTGTGACAGGCTTGTTTTCAGACTGGGTTACCCATGAACTCATGGGCTTCAGCAGGTTTAATAGGGAAGACAATCATGGCTGCTGTCTGCAAAGAAGAAATTAATCATTTGTGAGATACATAAATATATAACATACCCTCTTATTCAGGTTTTCCCCGTCACTGTCATAACCATGAACCTCCGTGTGCCTATGTGCCTGTTCAAAACCCTGCTGGAGAAGCATATGTGTGTGTGTAGGTGCGCCTTTAGATCAGTTAAACATGCTGGATATAATCAGATCATGAACTGGTGTGTCCATCTATGCATAAGCATCACATTTTCTCCAGCAGTGGAAAACAACCTAAATTCTATTCAGTATCATCCAGTGAATATGCATGTACCGGGTGTCAGGTGGATGGGATGCAGATGAGATCATATTAAGTGCCCCTAATTTATACAGGAAAGCCAAAATGTCTTGTCACACCGTTGGCCCAAAACCATACGTTTGTTTGATACAGAGCAGCGGGAATGAAGCCAAAGAGGAAAGACTCACTCCACAGAAAAAAGAAAGTGTCGTTTGGATATATGATAGTATATAATACTGTTATTTTGTTGTTGCTGCTTAACATGGATTTTAAAGACAATGTAAGGTTGCTTAGCTCAGTTCTTTAGAATAGATCCTTTAAACACACGAAAATGATATAAAGGTTTCATTTCTATTTATCCACTGTTATTCAATGATAAAGGTATTTCATAGCATAAACATTTATATAGTGCCTAATTATATTACATTATTCAAATGTAATTCAAACAGTAAATTAAAGTATTGTTTCAATGACATTGTATACTGATTAGAAATATTTTGTCTTAATAAGAAACAGTTGTTTTATTTCCTTATTTAAAATGACTGAAATGAAAATTAGGATTGATTATATAAATTTATACTGTACTACTTTGTATATTATCATAATGTGCTTACATGCAAATCTTGTTCAGTGTTGGTTTTTTGTTTGTTTGTTTTTTTTTACGTAGAATTGTCTCCCTCCCCACATGATGGTTTATAAAATTAATTATTAAGCGTAATTGCTCCTGTAATAAAGTTAACCAATATATTTCAGATTATCATGTCATTTTATGGTCACCATGTAGCCTCAGAATCTCCTGCTGTTTTTCAAAGCCATACTTCTAATATCTGCCATTACAGAAAGGGAATTATATATCGATAATATATATAAAAGTGCCCTGAAGAGCTGTGATCAATGAATTTTGTCTGTATTTCTGTATTCCCACAATGGTTAATAAAGAAAGGAGAATGCTAGGGATGACAAGAAACAGCAATATGTGTATATGATTATTTGTAAACAAAACTGTATTTGACTGTTAGCATCAAAATCAATAAACCTTTAACAAATATACAATTCATTTATGCATTAAACAGTAGGCTACATAAAATGCTGGACTGCGGTTAAAAATGACCTGAACTACGTTATTGAACGGGACTGGTGGATGGAGGACTGTAAACTATTAGTAATCGATGTCGACATCTAGTGGTTGGCAATTCTTTCGGGCTTGGGCTTGTTTTATGTAAACGACAGTGTTTACGTACTTCCGTTTCTTTCCTTTTTGCAATTTATAGCACAAACGACCTTTGAGCAGGCCTGTATTAGCAAATTAGGCTATAAATTGTTCGATAAGAAAATTAGTTTTTGAAAATATACATGGACCAACAATGCCTTTAAAAATACAGCTTATAGGTTTACTCCTGAAAAAAATATTTTTAAACAACAACTCTTGTTGATCATGATCATGATCATGTAGCATACCAGCAAACCAGCTGGTCAAATCAAGCTGGATTGCAAAACACGGTAGCTGGACAGCCAGATGCTGACCAGTTAGGACTAGTTAATGACCAGTTTAGACCAGCTATAAACCACTGGAGTGGACTGAGCTGGATTTCCTTTAGAGACTGTCGTGTTTTTGAGAAACAAATTTTATTTAACTTTATTTCACGTTCAGATTTTCACATAGCTGAAATTTATCTTTGGCACTTGACAGAAAAATACATCTATTTATACACCCACTTACATATATACACATTATCAAACAGATTAAACAAATTACTAAAAATATGGATAATAATATTATGTTTTCTAATAATAAATACATAACATAATGATAAACTTGTAAATAATGTAAATATATTACAAAGTTAAGTAAAACAAAACCAGATGTTTTCATATAAAACCACAAAATGATCTATAAAAAATAAATAAAGATCTATAAAAAATAAATAAAATTGTAAAGTCTTTCAATTAAACTGCAGGATAATACGGGGTTATAGTCTTATTTTCAACATTGACCGCATCAATATGGCTACCTATAAGCGCCGTATGAATTGACGGTGTTATTGCATCACTTCCGGGAAATAAGGTCAAAAATTGTTTCCCTTGTCCGCCATTTGAAATATTTGAACTTCCTTGTGACAACTTCCAATGTACGTTTTGGTTTACACTGAACAATTATCAGAGGATCTGGGCGAATAGTCGTAGTTTTTGCGTCTCATGCACGTTGGGATTCCGACGTCGGCTGTTTTCTCACCCGATTGGAACAAAAAAGCGTAGAAAAGTGTGCGAATGCTGCGCGTATTCGAAACGTGTTCAACAACGGAACGCGGTAAAGTTTTTGCATGAGTTGAACGCTGCTTGCGGATAAGGAGAGGCGAAGGGAAGGCCTGTGAAGCCTGGGCTTTTTTCTTGCGCTAGTCATGGCCGGAAATTTTGATTCAGAGGACCGAGGGAGCTGGTATTGGGGGAGATTAAGCCGGCAAGAGGCGGTTTCGCTGCTCCAAGGGCAGAGGCATGGAGTGTTCCTGGTGCGGGACTCGATCACTATTCCCGGGGACTACGTGCTGTCTGTGTCGGAGAACTCCAAAGTCTCTCATTACATAATAAACAGCATCAGCAGCAATCGCCAGTCCGGACCAGGTAAGCGTTACATATATTAACATATACTGCCGACAACGGGGCGAATGAATACTGCTTTAGCAAAACGCTTAGCAGCTCGACGAGAAACTTGTGTACTTCTATACTACGAATACTTCTGCACGTTCAGTCTGATTATTTTTGCGTCATTCTAGTATTACGTAGTAATTTAGTATTATCCGTAAGATGTTTACACATACAGAAATATGTTATCTTTCAATATAAACCGTGTTTATACTGAAAGTCTCTCAGATAACTTAAATATTTTAACATGTAATGGAAACCATATGTATTTTTATGACAAAACCCCCCACTTTTTGTTTGCAGACGCTGTTATGCGCTGTAATGCTGAATTTGTTGACTATTGTATGTTTTATTTAAAAAATAGTGATGTTTACACGAAAATAACCAACTGTTATATCTACCATTTAGTGAAGTCTTCATAGATTAAGGTTAAGTAAATCTTTGTAGTTCATCCATCCTATGTGCCTTCTCACTATCATCCTGCAGGACTCGCTCCTCCTCGGTTCCGTATTGGAGATCAGGAATTTGATGCCTTACCTGCGCTCTTGGAGTTCTATAAGATCCACTACCTGGATACCACCACTCTCATTGAGCCCATCAGCAAAGCCAAGCACTCGTCCTTTATCAGCGTCAATGCAGGAACAGGAGGAGCTCCTCCGAGGCTGGAAGAGGAGTACGTCCGAGCTCTCTTCGACTTCCCCGGCAATGATGACGAGGACCTTCCTTTTCGAAAAGGTGATATTCTAAGAGTTCTGGAGAAGCCGGAGGAGCAGTGGTGGAACGCACAGAATTCAGAAGGCCGTATCGGCATGATCCCAGTGCCCTATGTGGAGAAGTACCGGCCGGCCTCGCCAACATCAGGTGGCCCTGGAGGGTCTGTTGGAGGATCCGGAGCTCACGGCAACTCAGACGGCCACGGTTCTCAGTCTCAACCTCTGCTTGGCGAGCCAGGCCAATATGCCCAGCCGACATCCTTACCCAATCTACAGAATGGTCCGGTTTATGCCAGGGCGATTCAGAAGAGAGTTCCCAATGCCTACGACAAGACTGCTCTTGCTTTGGAGGTAACAAATGTAGCCTCCTTTTTTTATTCCGTTATTTTATGTGCAACCCAGACTGATTTTGTGCATTAAAATATGTATTTTTATGTAGAATTTTGTGCAATAAAACATTTCTTTTGGCTTTGGCGCCTCCCAGTGGAACTGTAATTCTCTTTTTAAGTTCGCTGTTTTGTGCATTGCATTAACAAAGTGTTTCCTCCATTTCTGTCACTGTTGTTAGGTCGGCGACATGGTGAAGGTGACCAAGATCAATGTAAACGGTCAGTGGGAGGGTGAGTGCAAGGGAAAACATGGCCATTTTCCCTTTACCCACGTCCGCTTGCTGGACCAGCACAATCCAGAGGACGAACTGAGCTGAGATAGCAGACTGTCTTCCCTAGCAGCCCTTAGATGTACACTCACTTACACACACACACACACACACACACACACACTCCGGCTCCTCACTACTGCCCTTAACCTGTCCGCCTCATCATTACCTTGTGCCATTGTGTCTCATGCCAACGTTCACCGTACCTACAACAATTCCCTTATTAGATTTTATGCAATAATTGAAGATATCTACCAAGTAAACACTAAATTCCACACACAAAACCATACACTACAGAGAGAGGAGCATTAGTGTGTGACTTCTTGTGAACTGAGAAAAGAGGAAGAAGCCTGCTTGGACTTAAAACGTGAGCGGTTTGGTGTCTTAACAAGGGACTGTTCCTTTGCTTCTTTGAGTGCGGTAGCATACACTACTTAGTGTCCTAGAACACAGCAGCTTTCACACTACAAATCATCTACTACATGAAAATATTCAGAAATGCAGATCAAACATGCTTTGAATAGTTTTTAGTCTTTTTCATTGGCTTGTCTGTTGTTATTGGCTCAGCGCCGGTCAGTTGTGTCATGAAGCGGTTCTTACCGGGGCGGTACATTATATAAAAGATGGAGTAGCCCGAACCCTCACCGCATTTAGTTTTATTTATGCACATTTCTAATGTATACAAGATGGGCCATGCATCATTATTCACTACCGCTAACTTTGTTTTACTACATTTTCATTATATATTATTAGGAAATGCTACTTGCTCCTTTCACCGTTATTGCTGTACTTGGAAGTATTACACTAAATGCAGATTTGTTGAATGTGTAACCCTAATTTCTAATGCTAGACTCAATACGTCAACATAAGATAGACTTAAAATGATTTTTTTGTTGTTGTTGTTTTTAAATAAAAATCCAACATTCTGACTTTTCCACTTAAAATAACCAATGTGTTTTTGCCAAAACTTCCCTTGCCAAGGTGGAAAATACAATCAGTGGTTGTTATAGCAAAACTCTACTACGACTTTCCAAAACTACTTTATTAGATAAAAAATGTTTCAAAAATAACCCAGTTGTCTTTACAATAACATGGTAGGATCATATGAAGTGTCACACTAATGTGCAAAGCCTAACCTCATGCCTCAAATGCGTTTTGCTCGAATGATTTTGCACATATAAGTAGCCTTTATCAATGATTGGTTCATCTGGCTATTGATTTTTGTTTTAAAACATCAACCGCCCTCCATCATGCCTGTATTATCTATCTTAACGCAGAGATATAGTGCATATTGTCCTTTAATGCCCAAGTAAGACGTTGCTTTCCTAATTGCCTGCCTTAATTGCAGATTGTTGTCAATGACCAAATCAGCAATGTCTTTAGCCTAATTAGTTAATAGCAACATTTGGGGAAAAGTGGAGTTTATTTTGTTCAACCTTGCAGAAATGTTTCTTTTAACTAACTTCCATTACTAATGACTGTATTTGGAGAACAGAAATTGAATGTCTGTGGACAAATGTATAAATGATAACACTAATAGACAGGCTACCAGAACACTATCAAATATTAATGTTTTTACCCTTTACCTTTACTTGTTGTTACTTTTAAAAAGAAAAAAAGTTGACTAACTTTGTTTGGTAACAATGACAATCACCTGGAAACTCTTCTGTTATGTCACATCTAAATGTTAGAAAGCTATGTTGTGTATGTGTGTAGGTTAGCTCTATGTTGTCATGATGTGACAGCAAGCCAGCCATGTTATGTAATTGTCACTTAAGTCGTAATTATGAAGGACTTCGATGTTCACGATCTGTCTTATTAACTGTCTGTTTCAGTCAGAAATGACCTTGATAAAATTAGATCACTAAAATCAGTCAGAAAGCAAAGTTTGCTTGTTAGTCTGAACTCTCACCTGTGTCCTGTGAGAATGGTTTCACCTCAAAACGTACCACTTTTGTCTATGACTGAGCTGAAAGAGTAATTGCAAGTTGTGTCTGTACATTTTAATTGTACCCAAAGTATTATGTTTAGAACCTAAATATCAACACAGTAATTTTGTGAAATTAATCTTGTGTTATCCTTTATGTGCATCCAAGTCTGTCAGAACAGTGTTTTAAGTCACACAAAAAAAATCCTACGTTTTTGTTACAGTTTTATTCCTGTACATGAAATAAAGTTGACCCCTATAGTAATGCTACTCAAACCTTTTACTTTGTCTCTGTCTGTATTTCCATGCCTTTGTGTTTATTAGCATCAACATGATAGAGATGATTTGTTTAATTATCCTATTATAGTACAAGTTTTCCTCTATATCATTTTCTTTCCTTGTATACTATCAGTTGTTCATTTTAATGAGCCAATTTGGTTGCCAACTTTTTATCATAAAGATATAGCATTACCATTTCACGTTCAGTTATTTACGCTGAAACATTACACATTTTTATTTGTTGTGTAATTGTTATTAATGTATGTTAAAAAAGACCCAAATAAAATACTTTAAAATAATATGTTAAATTTCTTTAAATGTAGTATTTTATTTTTAATATGTTCGACTGAAGCAATAGAGCGAAATAATTTACTATGTTATGTTGTTTGAAAACTCTATAACTGACTTCTGTAGAGCACAAAAAAAAATCCATTGACTTTCTTGTATAGACAAGAAAAGCAAGGACATTTCTCAAAATATCTTCTTGCAAAAAAATGAAGAGAATTAACAAATGTAAGTTATTTTAGTTGAACGTTTTATTAAATGCATATAATTCCAAAGGTATTGCATTTGGGTCTAGACTTTCTTCTTTAAATATATTTCTCACAGAACAGAACGGCGTGAGGGTGAGTAAATGCTGAAAGAATATTCTTTTTGAATGAACTATCCCTTTAAATTCAAATGTTTTTTCAGTTATATTTTTAGAGAATATCGCTGCCAGTAATACACAATGTTTCGGTTACACAAAAGGCACACAGCATTCATTCTCTGTTCAAATAAAGGGGGTTAAAAATCCAGCATTAGTGTGGGGAGAGAGGGAGTGTGTGGAGATGCTCTGTGCGAAAGTTCCCGGATGAAGGTGTAACGCCATCTTTACTCCACCATTCAAGCCGCAGCTGTTGCTCGCATAGGGGCCTGCCGGTGAACTCACACTCCTCCTTTACTCCCAATCTCACAAAACACGCTCGCCGCGCGCTGTCCAACATGGGTGATCGGGAGGATTTGGTGTACCAAGCCAAACTGGCCGAGCAGGCGGAGAGATACGATGGTAAGATACACTGAGAGGTAACGGGAACGTTATTTTTACAAAGCGAGAGCTCATGCAGGCTAACTGACGGTCGGGTTAGGTGGCTTAATTCGCGGTTAAACCAAGCGAACACACTGTGAATTGCAAACCGATCTCCGTGTACTTTTTAAAAACGCTGTGTCGTTTAATTGTACAGTCCGTTGATTCTGTCGATGTGATATTGGGGTAACTACAGAATGGCATATGAAGATGGAGACGTTTATTGAGGAGACAAAATGGCGGAGAGTTAGTGGGTGAGGCAAGCTGTTGCTAGCCATGGCGGAGGGGGTGGCTGCGGTCTTCAACCCTCATGTAGGCGAAGAATGGCTCAAATATTAGTTAACACCTGTCTAAATCGACCCAATTAACCACAATAAATAGTCATTTCCTCCCTTTTCTGCGTTTACTCCCGCAGCACATTACGAGAGACCGTGGCAGTGTCGCAAAACCTTTTGAGCTGCCTACTTAGACAGCATTTTTACGTATTACGGGCGCGTTGAGTTGTGGTACCCAAAAATGCTGTCTAGCCAGGTACCTCAATTGGATTTGAGACGCAGCCGTTGTACAGTAACGCAAAGCAAGTAATGCTTAGTAAGCTGAGATACTGTAGCTTTGCAGTGAGATTTTATTTCAGACTTTAAAGAGCTGGCTTGTGGCATTCAAGATTTCAACGATATCCTAAACCAGCAGCTATAATTGTGGCTTGTTGGTAATTTATTGTGTAGTTTAGTCACCCATTAACCTATGTTAGGTATCTAGGGTTTTCACTTAACACTTGAAAGTATGCTACAAGTATGTAGTGTGCTAGAATGATGATTAACAAAGGATATGCACAATGTTTCTTGATTGTATACTGGCAACCCAAGGTGAATGCAAATAAACGTTAATAATGTTCAGCCTGTCTTATTTAAGTAAGTAAATAAATAAATACATACACCATGGAGTGCAACAGTGGCCATCTACTTTTTCAGTGGTCTTAGTTTCATAAGTGTTTTTATCATAGGAAGTAATAAATCAGTCCAACCTATTATGAGGTAAATCACAACATGACAAACTGGTTTGAAGCAGAAATGTATTTGAGAATCAGACAAATCGATGAGACATAAAAGCTTTAATGAATGAAAGAACTACAATCCCATGAAGCTTTTTGAGTGACAGTAGACTTAAAACAATGCAGAAATATAAAGGTGTTTATTTATTTCTATATAGAAACAGTAAGTTTATTGCGTATTATACATGGTAGTTTGCTGTATTTGCAGTTCTTTGTATGAGTGGGCGGGCACTTAATAGTTCTTTTGGTTTTTACTTGTGATTGGTGGAGATTTATATGCAGAATTATGGGTAATGTAGTTTTTCCCACCAGAGATTCTGCTGATTAACACAATTATTTACAAAATCTATTATTTCTGGCTGATGGCTTCAACATCATCTACTAACGTCCAGAGTTTGTAAGTTATTGCTCGGTCAATTTACCAGTGACAAAAAATTACTTATTTAACCCAACTGTACGTTCTGACTGTGTAATTTTTACGTTCTTGGTTGTGGCTTGTATTTTATTATAATTAAATCCAATCAGCAAAATATCCATCACGCTCATTTCCAATTTTTCCAGAAATGGTCGACTCCATGAAGAAGGTGGCTGGGATGGATGTTGAGCTAACGGTTGAAGAGAGAAATCTGCTCTCTGTGGCCTACAAGAACGTTATTGGTGCAAGAAGAGCGTCCTGGAGGATAATCAGTAGTATCGAGCAGAAAGAGGAAAATAAGGGTGGAGAGGACAAATTGAAAATGATTCGGGAATATAGACAAACGGTAAGACATGCCCTAACTAACGTTCACTCACGTGATTGGAGTGATTAGTTTTATGCTTTTAACCATTGAATTTCCATGTCCAGGTTGAGACTGAGTTGAAATCAATCTGCAATGACATCCTTGATGTATTGGACAAGCACCTAATCCCAGCTGCAAATTCAGGAGAGTCCAAGGTCTTCTACTACAAAATGTATGAAAGCCATGAGTTTTTTTTTTTTTCTAAGTGTATCTAAGGACGAATCGTTTGTGACATAATGAGGTCACAGCTTTATTTATACATGTTTTAAACAGACCTTTTCTCTCTTTGATGCATCAGGAAGGGTGATTACCACAGGTATCTCGCTGAGTTTGCCACAGGAAACGACAGGAAGGAGGCTGCAGAAAACAGTTTGGTTGCTTACAAAGCTGCTAGCGATATTGCAATGACAGACCTTCAGCCTACACACCCCATTCGCTTGGGTCTGGCTCTTAACTTCTCTGTATTCTACTATGAAATCCTCAACTCTCCCGACCGTGCATGCAGGTTTGTTTTCAGATTTTTTAACCTGTAGTACAACAGACAGTTACAGTTTTGTAAATGTCTGTCCATCACATTCTTATATTACATTTGCATGAATATTGTATCTTTTTATTATATAAAGCTTTTGGGTTACTTGTCAGATCAAGATTTAGATCTCGGACCAGAGTATTTAATGCAATGTATTTTTTTTTTTTTTTTATTTCATTTTAGGTTGGCAAAGGCTGCATTTGACGATGCTATTGCTGAACTGGACACATTGAGTGAAGAAAGCTACAAGGACTCGACACTCATCATGCAATTGTTACGTGATAACCTGACACTATGGACTTCAGATATGCAGGGAGACGGTAAGACAGATCATCGCAGTTTCAGATGCTAAGCCTGACAAACATATCTTTTGAAACCCACTGGTACATGAAGGTGACATCCTCAAAAGCTCCTCCACAAACCAAAGCTATTTTTAGAGCGATTGTTTCAGAGTGTCCCGATTTAGGACTTGTGAGGCATAGTTTCCAACCATCCCTAATATCTGCCTTTAAAAGCATTAAAATAGAGGGCTCTAGATACGTTGGCAGTGGAAATCTTCTTTTCAAGTTCACACACCAGAAATGAAACCATTTTCTTAATATAATGTGGCTAAGCATAAATCTTTCTTATCTTAATAGCTCTGTTGGTTTCTAAAGTACATACTGACCTAGTGCACATCACTGCATTTCTGTGCAAACCCAGCAGTGTAATCTTTCTCTACTGCATTTCATGTCATCTTATGTGTCCAGACTCATGACGTCCAGCTTAACCCATCTTGCCTTTTTCATCCCCACTATTTAGATTCCTAAAGGAAAATGTTAATTGCCCACAAACTTTATTTGTAAGTGCGGCCACTTTTTCCAGCTCTTGCCCTTTTGTCCACAAATTGCATCATCACTCACCCGTTTGTAAGCTTTGTGTTGCGATCTGTGTAGCCACCAGAGTGCTATATGTGCAGCATGTCTGAAACAAACGGTTTCTGCATGATCACTGCCAGATCCTCAGTGTCCAATTGGAATGGCTGTGTTGTACAAATATGTTAGAATTTGGAAAATTCTACGTTTTACTAAGAAATGTACAGTAAAGGTGTCTAAGGGTATTATCCTTTGGTTTGGGAACTGAATTAAGTTTGAAAGTTTAATGAGCACATGAGATAACACTGCATTCAAATTAGACTTAAGCCAGATTTTTGTTTTTTCCAAGCTTGAAAATTACATATTCTATTTCTATAACCTGATAAATTATTTAATTTCTCACAGCATGTATTCAGTTCTTCACTATTGATTTGATTTTTTTTTTTTTTTTTTTTTTTTTTTGCTTTTTATAGCTTTTTATTTGGCAAACTTGTAATGCACAGATCTTGCAAGGGTTGCAAACTTGATGTACAACGATGTACAACACATCACATGTGGGTTGCATTGAGGCACATAACTGTGTTAGGATGCAATCACAATGGCTTTGTTTCTCTGTGCACAGGTGAGGAACAGAATAAAGAGGCACTGCAAGATGTGGAGGATGAAAACCAATGAGACAACACAGCCAATATGAGACTCCACCCCACTCCCCCTCCCCTTCCCCAGACCCCACTCTCAAAGGGAGCCACCAAACCCAACCTTATGAGTGGCACTCAACAGCTTGATGCCTCCAGTTTTCTCTCCCTTTGTTTGATTTTTAATATTATTCTGTTTTATTAGCCCTTAAATTGAAATAAAATATACCACTCATGAAACAAACTTCAATTATGATTTTTGAATGGTCAGAACTTAAAGATTTCTTGGAGTATTTTTTTTTTCTTTTGTCCTGGTACATTTGTTTTTTTTTTCTTTTTTTTTATTGTTTATTTGCTTTATTTCTCAACATTTTTATCAGTTGCTGGATATATTTTGAGTTTTTCTTAATGTAATTACAGAAATTAACTTTTATTACTATTACTGATATGTCTACTATTAGTGGTTTGAGCTGTAATATTTCTGTGTTAGTGCAATTATAAAATGCAGTTAAAGAAAACAATTAAACCTTTAAAAGGGCAAGTCTAAACGAAGTGCTCTTTTTGTTAATTTAGTTTTTCAGAGAAAGTCGAAGCAAATTTCTTGATATCCATGTGGAGCAAAATGCTTAACATCACCAAGTAGTAGTTATGTAGTAACATTTACCAGTGGTCTGGACTGTAATTTGTGCTAAAATACTGTATTGCTCACAATAGGCTGATGATGATGGATGGATGGATGGACGGATGCAGCTCTAGAAAACTGAAGGAGCCTTTTTGCTTTTAGAACTAAGACAAATGCAGGTCTCCATTTGGCTGTCTCAAAAAGAAAAAAAAAGCACTAATAAAGTTGATTTTAAGCCTGCATGAGTTACATGAAATAGTCTATTTTTCTTCTCCCCCTGAATCTACATAATGCATATTATTTCTTCTGTACTTTGTTAACTTGAAACTAGTTTGTACTACTGGATATCTGACTGGAACCACAGACGTAGAATCTGTATTACAACGAAACAGCATGGAATTAACAATTAACTTAAATAAAACTGCCTCAAGTAAAATATTTAACCACCTCTTTTGCACTCAAAATGTTTTCCTTTCTCCTTTATCTCTACTTTTTATGTGCTTTTCCTTCATGAAGCAAAATGTTGCTATTGAAGCATTTACCTTGCGAAGTTAGAGAAATAATGTTTTATGAAAAAAGAAATCAAATTTGCTCTTGGCAAGTAGAACTTAGACCGTCGGATGTTGTGTTTTCTCCACCCCTTATGTTAGGTTTTAGTATTTGCAAGGATTCTGTCAGTTGAAGATTAGATTGTATTTAAAGAATGATGTGTATTCATTTAGAGTGTATTATAGCTAAGATTCAACAAAGTATTTAGTGCACAAAAGTTTAAGCTTGTCTCTGTGCAGGTTAACCAAGAATTAGTCTGAGGCGCTGTGCTGGAATAGGACCCACTAAGCCCCTCAGTAGCAGTTATTCACAAACAGGGAGCCTTAAGATGATTTTAAATAAGACGTTACTTTAATTCACAATAAGTGCATGGAAAACCTGGCAATATCAGAATAAATGGGTAATAA
Source organism: Enteromius radiatus (assembly GCA_032357445.1). Taxonomy (NCBI): domain Eukaryota; kingdom Metazoa; phylum Chordata; class Actinopteri; order Cypriniformes; family Cyprinidae; genus Enteromius; species Enteromius radiatus. Next base: position 7,978,318 of record JAUCMS010000048.1, read on the forward strand.
TGAATAAATATAATAATAATTTAAAAAAATATTAAATGCACAATTCTGTAATAAATTACATTTTTCTAGATAGACAGGTTATAAAATATTTTTTAATGGGTAAACATTTATATAAATTTAATGGTTAAAAATATACATTTATTATAAAGAGTGGGATGCCTGGAGAATATTTGCAGTTTGAATCTATGAACCATGTTAGCACTGATAACAAAACTTTGTCATTACATTAGATGAACCAGAAGAAATTATTACCCAACACTGGTCACACAAATCTACTTTTGCCATAAGGTTTAAAGGAGCCCATGCACAAAATCTGTTATTCCGTTGTTGCCCTTAATTTGCCTTGATTCCACAATCATATCAAGCTTGTAATTAGACCGTCATCAGTAAAACCAACTAGCATTTTCCAAAACACAGCAACTCATTTGTGGTGTTACAAATACACCAGTATGCTCTTATTTACAGAAGAATGACAGAAATTTTTTGGTGACTTTTATTTTGAAACAATCCCGTCCGTCATTAAACTCCACCCTTTGGTAAAAGGTTAGCAGGAAGTTCCTACTAAAGATACCCCGACGTCAGGCTAAAGAAAGGACCTGACTCCAGGCGGACAAATTTTAGGATTTCATGTGTACGTCAAGGTGCCTTCGGAAACATGTCGGGACAGAGGGGAAACAATATGTGTTCGTCGCATAAACTCTCGGTTTTATCTCTGCTCGTTGTGTTTATCAGCTCCATCAACTCAGTTCCTGTAGACGAGCAGAGAGAGATGGAGCCAGAGACTTACAGTAAATACTACAATTACGACAAACTTACTGACCTTCTCAAAAGTCTCGCCCAGAAATACGCAAACATCGCAAATCTGACCAGCATCGGCAGATCAGTTGAAAACAGGGAGCTTTGGGTGATGAGAATCACCAGGGACCCCACTGCTCATGGACCAGGAAAACCCAAATTCAAGTACGTGGGTAATATGCACGGAGACGAGACGGTGTCCCGGCAGGTTCTGATCTACCTTGTTGAGTATCTGTTGGAGACGTACGGAAAGGAACCCCGGGTCACAGAGCTGGTCGACAAAACAGATATTTATATCATGCCGAGCATGAACCCTGACGGTTTTGAGAGGTCTACGGAGGGGGAATGTGCGGGCAAAGATAAGGGTCGAAATAATGCTAAAAACATCGACCTCAACAGAAGTTTCCCAGACCAATTTGAAGAGATACATGTTAATGCAGAAGAAATGCCTGAAGTCACGGCTGTCATGAGGTGGATCCTGGAGAACAAGTAAGAGCATGAACCAAACCTAACTTTATGACAGACCTTTCAGTAAATCCAGCCAAATCTTAAACCAACTAGGAACCTGCCACCATGATATAAAAATACAGCTACAAACAACATTTTGCATGTAAAAGTCATGAAAAGTGTTTAAAAAAATATGAATTTTTTCTGAAGGACTTCTACATACCTCTACAGTATTATGCTTAGTTAATGTTATCTAATGTTAAAAATGTTAACTATATTGCAAAGTGTTACTGCAATACTGTAAAACCTTTTATGATTATTAGGTTACAATTAATTTTTTTATAATAATTTATTGATATTATAATTGTAAGTACATGTAAATGTAACAAAGACACCTTAAAATAAAGAGTTACAATTCTTCTTCTTCTTCTTCTTACGAAATTAGAATGAGAAAAATGTATATTCATGAAGCCCGTAATCATTTTCCAGTTGTTTATCTGGAGATTGTGTATCATTTCATAATGATTACACAAAATGCAAGCAAACAAATAAATAATCTATATAATAATCTAATCTAGAAATTATATAATATAATAAAATAAGATAAATCACAAACAAATGAAAATCATGGAAATTATGAACATTTTCATTCATGTTAATTTACTAATCCGGTTTTACAATATTTAATTTATGTAAATAATAATTTTAATTTTAATTAAATCATTTTCCTTGTTCTTTTTATTATTACCTCTGTAAGTGCAATGTGTAAAAAAATCTTAACCTCTCTTTCAGATTTGTGCTCTCTGGGAATCTGCATGGTGGGACCGTGGTTGCTAGTTATCCGTATGATGACTCTGAGGCCCATAATCCCGAGGGCTTCTATAGCAGAACACCTGATGACGCTCTCTTCAGATACTTGGCGCGGGTTTACGCTGAGAATAACCCTGTTATGAAAACCGGGCAGCCGAAGTGTGAGGAAAACATAAATGAGACCTTTGACGACGGCATCACAAATGGAGCAGAGTGGTATGATGTGGCAGGTTCGTTGGCAACATTTTATCCCTTAACCATGCTTTAAATCTCCCCCTTTTCCTCTGTTCCGTTTATCCAAATTTCACCTGCTGAGTTTCTAGCAGTTATGCAAATTTTCATAAGGGCTTAAAATTCTTTGTTCCCATAGAGAGGAAGATGCGCTTGTTGTATGAGCTTTATGAGTGATTAACTTCACTTCAGTGGTCTTGAAAAATGGCTGGTTTGAATGATTTCTTTTCTGTTTCGTGCTCCATGGAAAGCACAAGCAGGGGGTTGTTTCTCATAGAGTGCGATCAATTCAGTGGAACTGTCTTTTGGGCTCCTCCCACATCCTTCTTTATTCAGGACATTCCTTCACAGATTTCCTATTGGGAGGAATGATCATGAGTCGCGTATGCAAACACCATTAAGTCATGTACACCAAACATGATAATAATAGTGGCCACATTGTAGTTTAAGAAAATTTCAAACTGAAGAATGCTGTAAAGTAGATTGCTTAAAGTTTTTGGAAATGTTCGTTATGTTCTAAAACAGTACTAGTTTGAAAGACAATAGTCTCCAGTAATCTAGTAATCCAACACCTGGACTGTAAGCTTACTGTTCTGCTGTTCTCTGATTACTTTCCTTAGTAGTTTGTAACCTCAGTCTCTAAAGTCCGTGTTCTCAACCATCACCGTCAAACAGCAGAAACCTGATCCACAATGTGCCTTAAAGCTTGCAGGTCAGATTCATGACTTGCTCAACAAGTCTCATGGTGAATAAATCACACTTTTTGCACATGGGTATGAATTTAACAGCTTTTAGGAAGTTGTGGCATAATGTTTGTTGCTGTTTGTCGCTTAATCTCTTCTGAATGTTGAGCATGGATGCTCCAAGAACTAGAAGTGGCCATGTGGTGGCGGTGACCTTCAAATTATGACATAATCAATCCCAAATTCAAATATGACATCCTTTTACGTGTGGAAGTCTGTTCAGTGCATAATTCCCATGCAAATGTCACCTGATCTTTAGTTGTTTGATTTATGATGTGTGTCATACCTTGTGTGTTATGCCTTATAACGTTTAACTGGTATCTTTGACATGGAGATCATAAAAGCAGTGCTATTTTAGCATTGATTTTTATATATACACTACCGTTCAAAAATTTGGGAGAAAAAAAAATTAGCAAGATATTTAATGGTTTTTAAAGATGTTTCTTTTGCTCATCAAGGTTTCTGTGATACAAAGCATCATTACTCCAGTCACATGATCATTTCAGAAGTCATTCTAATATGCTGAATTTTTTTTATTATCAGTGTTTGAAACAGTTGAGTTGCTTTATAGTTTTTTCAGGATTCTTTGATCATTAAAATATTTAAAAGAGAAGCATTTATTTAAAATTGATAATAATGTTCAGGACTACTGTTACACGACTGTTCAAAAGTTTGGGATCAGTACATTTTTATTCTTTCTTCTTTGAAAGAAATGAATACTTTTATTAACCAAGGATCTATTAAATGAACAAAAAAGTCATAACATAGATTTATATTTTAGAAATGTTTTATATTTGGTAAAAAAGTTATGTTGTTTTTTTTACTTGTTATTCATCAAAGAATCCTGAGGAGAAAAAAAAATAAAATCAAAGGATCCAAAAAAATTTATTTGGCTGCTCAACTGTTTCTAACATTGACAATTCTAGTAATAAATCATTTTAAAATATATTCACAGAGAAAACAGTTATTTTAAATTGAAGTAATATTTCACAATATCACAATATTTTCTGGTTTTTCAATCTAATAAATGCAGCCTTGATGAGCAGAAGAAACATCTTATTGATATACTGAAGAAATATCTTACTGATCCCTAATTGTTGCACGGTAGTATGTATATATTTATATATATTTATCGGTATGTATTTTTAAAAATTATTTATTTATTTATTTATTGTTCAGTTTTAGTGGATCAACCTAAACTAATTTTATTTCAGCTCATTGCAAAGGCTTTTTTTGCATGTTTATAATTTATTATAGTATTTACTTAAAATATTCTAAAATTATTATTATATAATTAAAACAGCATTGTTTCTGTGAGCTAAACCTTTTTAGTAGTTTCATTTTAATTAACAATGACAAAACTACATAAGAGTTATGTTAGCATAGAGCAAGTTTCTTCCTTGTAAAGCTTCCTTATTTTTTTATTGTTTTCAGGCCTCATAGCCTGTTCACTGACCTGAATCCTTTCTCTGAGACTATATCCAACACAGTTTGAAATCTTCAGACCACCAGTTGCATGTTTGAAGTTAATATTCAATCATTTTATGACAATTCCAGATCTATCTAGCGAGTTAAACCTGGGAAGATAATACACTTCAAGCTTAGGACCCTGGCAACATTGATTTGCTTTCTACAGTCTGTTATGGCTGGTCAGTAGCCCAGATCAAAGGATAGCTCTGTCAGTTTATAACAACACTGCAGACATTTTAATAAGTAAATGTAACATTGTCCTTGTCTTTAACATAACCACATACAAAGAGCATGTACTAAAACAGGATGTTTCTTCTGGGACCAATCAGGATGCACCCATATATGTTTGTTTTTCTGTGTAACTGCTGAGAAATGTGCTGAGGAACTGGCCTTCCAACACCTTCTTTAAACACATGCTAAACTGTTGGCATACAGTGTCAAATATTATGGTGAGATAGGAAACATGGGGTAGAGACATCTGACCTCACAAGCCTTTTTGCTCTAGACTGCATGTAGTATGGCAAACTAATCTAAAAGTAAAGTTTTAAAAGGATTAAGCTAAAGAAACATCTTTTCATTATGAAAGATCAGCTTTGAAAGCAATTTGGACATTTTGCTCATTTCCCATGACTGGAAAAAGCTTCACGGGGCATTGCCAAGTGGACTGACTTTTTACTTTAAAGTTATATGTCATGAACTCAGCCTTTTGACTTGTTTTGTTGAGCAACTGTGAGTCAATTTCACAAAGAGCAGACGTCCGTCTTTCGCAATCAACATCTTTTCAAGTGTTTAAGAGCAAGCGCATATTGTCATCTTGGTCTGGTGTTCAGCTAATTTGATTCTATTTTATTTATTTATTATTTTCTTTAAAGATTTATTTTATGGGTTTTTGCCTTTTAATTATTACAGGACCGATCAATCTTGACAGGAAGTAAATTGGGAGAGAGAGAGGGGGAATGGGATCGGGAAATGTCTGCAAGCCGGGACATGAACATGAAGCGCAATATATTTTGAATTATAATATAATTCAAAATAAAATAACCAGTAAAATTTTAAAGCTTTGAATGGAAATGTACATGCTAGCATTAGTCCAAATGGTATCTTTTGTAGCTAAAGTATATATTGCTAAAGACCTTTTGTTCGAAGTGTTTCTGTAAGTGTTTTATGAGTTTGAGCACACACAGGCTTGGCATCTAAGAGAGCATTGTTAAAAGTTAGATTACAGCGTGTTTTTAAACAGACATGACAAATGAGTGTCCTAACCCATATTTGTCACTTTGTTGTATTGTGAAATCAACGTTAAAATGGGTTAGAGCTATTTTTTTAAAAGATCTAAAAGTAGGTTAGCTTACATACGTTTCCTTCCCCCACATTTATTACATTGTCGTAACATAAGCAACTGGTCAAACATTCTTGAACTCACACCTTTTGAAAGACTCTTTGTATTAAGATGTTCCCCGTGTTTACAGAGGCTTACAGTTTAAGCCGTGACAACCCCACTGTGTCAATTCATCCCATGCCTTTGGTACACAGTTTGTCCTTACTTTCCACACAGGGGGTATGCAGGATTTCAATTACCTGAAGGGGGGCTGTTTGGAAATCACTATGGAGCTCAGCTGCTGCAAGTACCCACCCTCAGCTCGACTCAAAACAGAATGGGACAACAATCGAGAGGCCCTTCTGGCCTACATGGAGAAGGTAGTAGAACTTGATTTGCAAGCATTGACATGGATGAAGAGTTTTTAATGAGCCCTGGAAGAATGTCAGAGCGATTTGGGTTTTCAAAAAAGTTTCCGCTTTGTTGTTTGTGTGTTCAGATTCATATTGGTGTGTGTGGCTTTGTCAAAGCAGCCAGTAATGATGCCCCTCTAGCAGATGCTGTGATAATGGTTGCGGGCATTAACCACAACGTGAGCACTTCACATTTTGGTGACTACTATCGCCTGCTGCTGCCCGGCATCTACAACATCACCGTTTTAGCCCGAGGGTACGTATGGTACATATGAGGGAGAACTGTACATGTAGATTCTATATTTTGAGGACAGCCTGGTTAAAAATATTGAATTTCCAAATAATTGTGATTATTACGAACCGTTTCCGTTTAGTGAATTATCAACATGACCTACACAGATTCACTTCTTTTCTTTTCTTTTCTTTTTTTTTTTTTGTCAATCAAAATCATACAGCATAACAAATGCAGTAATATTCACAAACTCTTATGAGATGATTCTTTTTAGTGAATCATTTACATACATCGTCCCTAATGTAGCCAGATTCACAGAATAATGAACCAATTCTTTTTAGAAAACATACAGCATGACCAATGTAGTCATATTCACAAACAAATTATTCTTATTTGCTGATTTCTTTTTTGTAATTCAAAACATTATCACCCATCTAGCCACATTGACAAACAAGTGATTTGTAAGAGCTGGTTCTTTTTTTAGTGAATCATAAACATACAACATTACTATTGCTTCCAGAGTCACAAATGAATGACTTATTGAGTTGAATCTTATTTTTAGCTAATCAAAAACACACAGCATGACCTTTTAGATTAGCAAAGAAATTACTCTTCTAAGCTGTTCAGTAAGTGAATGTGTTTTATATGAAAGAAAATGGGACATTGTAACTAAAATATACCTAAAAGAATTGAATCAAGTGCTTGTGAATGGGAATCAGAGGGGAAAATCTGTATCAATACTCAATGCCCATACTACATGCTCTAAGTCTTATGGTTTACATTTAATATTCTTTCTGTATGATTCATGTCGATCTTTCCATTCATGCAGCTACATTCCCATGTCCGTGGCTGGAGTGGAGGTGACTGATGGAAAAGCAGCTGTTCTGAACTTCACGCTTGAAGCTGAGATTGAGGTGAATCCAGCCACCCCCTCAATCCCAGAGTCCTCCACTAAAACCTCTCAGAACCATGCCAGCACAGATGCAGGAGATGAAGAAAAGGACTCCAGGGTTACAGTCCAGCCTCAGGACTTCCGCCATCACCACTACAACGACATGGTGCTGTTCCTGCAGAAGTTCAGCTCGGAGTACAGCTCCATCACACGGCTGTATTCCATCGGCAAGTCTGTGCAGAAACGTTTCCTGTGGGTCATGGAGATCTCCGACAATCCTGGGGTCCACGAGATTGGTACTTCCCAACATGTGTAAAGGTCCTACATCTTTAACAGTCAAACAGCTATTAAAGTGAACTAATCCTGTCATTCCTCACCAGGTGAACCGGAGTTTAAGTATATTGGTAACATGCACGGCAATGAGGTAGTTGGTCGGGAATTGCTCCTCAAACTAATCGAGTACCTTTGTCGCAATTATGGCACTGACCCTGAGATCACCCAGCTCATCGACTCCACACGGATCCACATCATGCCTTCAATGAACCCGGATGGATATGAAGTGTCTGAGGAGGGTGCGGCCTCACAGTTATACACATTTAATATATTATAATGTATTAGCTGTTAAATGTGGTCAGCATGCAACTTTAACCTAATATTATATCACATGTAAGTCAGATATTGCCGTCTTCAAGCTGTATTAAATATTCTGAAGATATGCTATATCTATATATATATATATATATAGCATATCAAACAAACAAAACCGAAATAGTGGTAATCTGTAATAATTGGTTATCAGAGTAATCATATAACAACAATGATCATTTTGTAACACAATGTTATTAAAATATTATTAATTTTAATTATCATTTTATTAGTATTATATTTATTATAAGATTGTTGTTGTTATTTAATTTTTTTTGTCTGTGTGGGAGCAGCATTATAACTACAAGTACGTTGATGATGATGATGATGAAGATGATGATTATAATAATACTTAGTATTTATTACAATACAAATTCATTGTTTTTGTTATTAATTCACTATATAATTTAAGAAAAACACTGTCTTTTGTGCAGGAGATATAAGTGGTGTCCAGGGACGTAACAACAGTGAAAACTATGACCTGAACCGAAACTTTCCTGACCGGTTCAACTTTGTCACAGATCCCAGACAGCCAGAGACCCTTGCTGTTATGAACTGGGCAAAAAACTACTCGTTTGTGTTGTCTGCCAACCTTCATGGAGGTACGTCCTAATCTATAAAGGTTTCATTTGATTCAGAGCTTGCTAAACAGAGAGATAACCTCTCTGTCTCTATCAGGCTCTTTGGTAGTGAATTATCCATTTGACGACAATCCGGACGATATTAGCCGATACAGCAAGTCCTCAGATGATGATGTGTTCAGGATGTTGGCTCTGGCTTACTCACAGGTGAATATCTGTCTTTCTGTTTTCTCATGTTAAGTATATCTAATCATTAAAAGCTAAATCAATAACCAGCATCATTCTTTTTCGTTTTACTTTTTTAGGAAAACTCTCAAATGCATGACGGTCACTCTTGTAAGGGAATGGGTTTGTACGAAGAATATTTTAAAGATGGCATCACCAATGGTGCTGAATGGTACAATGTCCACGGTGAGCATCAAGTTTATGGAAAAAAAATTATGAATGAGTAGAAAAGGAAACTTTAAATCGACAGACACATGAAAATTGCTTATTTTAAAATTCTTTTCTTAATATTATCAATACCCTGAAAAAAGGATGTATAAAATGTAAAAGTACTATAATAAGAAGTAAATATAAGTGCCTTATGTGCTTTCCTCTCAGGAGGGATGCAGGACTGGAACTACCTCAACACTAACTGCTTTGAGGTGACCATTGAACTGGGTTGTCACAAATACCCACCAAAAGAAGATCTACAGAAGTACTGGGAACAAAACCGCAGATCACTTCTACGGTTCATCCAACAGGTAAGACAGTCTGGCTGCTTCTTTTGCTTTTTTCATCTTTGTCCTGCTGCACAATGTATACAATATGTTTTTTGGACATTCAGGTCCACCGGGGAGTTAAAGGAGTGGTAACCGACAGCACAGATGGTTCCGGCATCCCCAATGCTACAATCACTGTGGACTCAATTAATCACTCCATCACATCCGATGTTGCAGGGGACTACTGGCGCTTACTTGTACCAGGAAAATACCATCTGACTGCTTCTGCCCAAGGGTATTTTTGTGAATTTCCTGCACTAACAGTGGCACCAAACTAATTAGCAAAATCAAGAAAAATATGGAAACTCACAGAGTTGTGGTAGACATTTGTTTATGGATATATTAATATATAATATAATATGTCTATATATATATATATTATATTATATTATATGACTCTATACATACTTTTAAATGTATTTAATTCATAAGATTTCTATAGAATAATTTAGGACCATATATATATATATATATATATATATACATAATTTTTTAAAAATATATATATATTTGTATATACAGGTAATTTAAATAAATAAATAATCATTGTATTATAATTTATTAAATAATTATTTATGCATTATATACATTTAACAGAAAATATTCTGAGAATATAAAAACATAGATAAATGAAAAAAATGCAATTATATATATATATAATTTTTTCATTTATCTTTTTAATATTTTTTCTTATTTAACAACCCTAGAAAGCAATTCATCTACATTTATTTAGATTTTTCTTTTTGCATAAAACTGTAATTTACTACCACATTCTCTTCCATCTTTACAGCTACTCCTCAGTTAGCACTTTTGTCAACGTGCCTAATGAAGGAGTGGAGATTGTTAATTTCACATTAAACCGGATCCACACCAGTGGGAAGACAACAGAAGACACCACCCCTGTTCTGGATCCCAGCGTGAAGGAGTTCCAGAGCCTCATCAAGCAGCTGTCAGGAGAATCTGGTCTGGACAAGCTGATCAAGGACACTCCCACCCAGAGCAGCTTCCGCTATCAACGCTACAGTGAGGTTTCCGAGTTCCTGCGTGCCCTCACCCTGCACTTCCCAGAGATTACCTCATTCCGAAGGTACAGCACTGACTCACACAATCAGATTCAGTTATGCATACTGATCATGAGGGACTTTAAAAACAGAAGTTCTCTGGAGAGCTGTCATGCCTTTCCCTCAGAGATACACTGTTAAAATGAACAAAAGTATGAGTTAAATGATCTGATCTCTGCAGACAAGCCTGAACCAAATCCTGTGTGTTTCTGTGACCGTAAATCCCGAAGGGCAAAGGATCTTTCGAAATGATTAATACCTCTGCATTCAGTACACAATGAAGTTACTGTGTGAACTGTATTATTTGTGCTGCTGTAGCTTAGTCCCAGAAGTTATTTATGGAAATTATAGCTTTGCTGAACCGAGTTTAAGTTCATCACGTTACAGTTACCAGAGAAAGGAATGCAGTACTTTTCACTTTTTCTTTTTTTCCTTTTTAAAAAAAAATGTATGTTGATTCAGCAAGGATGTATTAAATCGATCAAAAGTGAAGACTTTAATGTTGTTTTTAAAAGTGATTTCAAATAAATTGATCTTTCATAAGAATAAAAAAAAAATGTATGATGGTTCCCACAAAAATATGTAACTGTTGAAGTAACATCATATTTATTTTTCTCCCCTATAAAGTCTTGGTCAGAGTGTGGAGGTTAGACACATCTGGGCTCTGGAGATCTCCAACAACCCTAAAGTCCAAGAACCGTCTGAGCCCAAGATCCGGTTTGTGGCAGGAATTCATGGTAATGCTCCTGTGGGTACAGAGCTTCTTCTGGAGTTTGCTGCCAGTCTCTGTATTAACTACAGAAAGAATGCTGCCATCACAAGGGTAAGTCAATTTTCTTGTGGAAAAGTGATGCCCTTGATGGTTATAATAGTATGATGATTTTGTGGTTGTTTTTTTGGGGGGGTTTTTTTGCTGAGAAAGCTTTGCTGATTTTTATAAAGTAAACCTAAAAATGATCTGCATTGTTAGTAATATTTCGATATAAACACTTAAGAGACAAAAACAACTCTGGTTTACTTGATTATCTATACATTGAGTTCCATTAAACTTTTGAAGAGTGAATAGTTCATTTCTCGATCATTGTATTGCATTGCATTTTGATTATAAAATGTTTTAAAATATTATGTTATAAAGGTGGACCGATATACAAGCTATCAGTTTTTTTTATTATGCTTTTTTGTAATATAAATATCAGCAACTGCTCCAAATCGCGTATATATATATATATATATATATATATATATATAATGTGTGTGTATGTTTTTTTGTTTGTTTTTGCTTTTGTATAAAATTGAGGTATTTTTTTTCTTCTTTGAGTGTGAGCTACATATTCTTGTACAGTATAGTACACTATATGAGCTATATGAAAACATATGCCTGATGGATCTATTATTAATATGAACAGCAAGTATGAACAAAAAACTCATATACAACACTTAAACCATTCATTGCAAGTCCCCTTCTCAATAGATTTCCTTTATTTCTTTTACAAACAACTCAGAATCATTTCTGTTGTGTATCAACAACATTGGCTTTCTTGATTACCATAGAAAAATTACTTTAATTGAAGCAAAAAAGCTCAAAACTCTTCCTCACATGGTGTCCCTCTCCTGTCTTTAGCTCATCAATGAGACCAGAATTGTTATTCTGCCCAGCATCAATCCAGATGGACGTGAGCTGGCAAAAGAGAAAGACTGCAACTCCACTGATGGCAAGACCAATGTGCACGGCATAGACCTTGACAATGACTTCTTCGGTGGGATTGAGTTCAAATTTGTCCTCACATTTCACATGTTTGTCAATGCCAGCACTCCACTGCTTAGTCTACACAGGATGGTTGACCATTTACAGTATGTGTCATTCTGTAGGTAATGCATCTCAGCGTGCTGCAGAACCTCAGCCAGAGACGCGTGCCGTTATGGATCTGATACAGGAAAGAGGCTTCACTCTCTCTGTGGCTCTGGATGGAGGCTCTGTTATGGTCACCTACCCATATGACAAACCAGTGCAATCTGGTATGTTTTGATTCATCCTCTGCTTTAGGAAATGACACATTTATTGTATTGGTGTCTTGATATGTTTTTGTTTTGTTCCTTGTTTCTCAATCTCAGTTGAAAATGCCGATACGCTGAGATATTTGGCTACCGTGTATGCCAACCACCATCCCAAAATGCATTCGGGTGATACTGGATGTCCAAACAGTATGCTTATTTCTTCCATTCATAGTTTGTCTTTTCAGTAACAAGAAAATTCTCAGCATTTAACATTCTAAAACCAAACAGCCTCTGCTCTGTTAAATTTATTGGTAGAGTAACCATTTTTAGGTTGATGATATAAATTATTTCTGTCTTTCTCACTGTCTCCCTCTAGTGGGCACCATCCCTAATGGTGTGCTTCGAGCAGCAGAATGGCACAGTCACATGGGCAGCATGAAGGTAGATTTTATAAAGATTTTTTAAATTATTATTATTTTTTTTTTTAGAGAACTCTCTTACATGAAGCATGAATTTATGCATTGCGATAATATTTCACAATATTACTGTTTTTTTTTTGTTTTTTTTTTCAAATTTAAAAGAGCTGTTTTCTATTATAATACATTTAAAATGTATTTTATTTCTGTGATGGCAAAGCTGCATTTTTTTAGCAGCCATTGTTCCAGTCTTCAGTGTCACATGATCCTTCAGAAATTATTCTGTTATGCTCATTTGGAGAATTATTATTGTTTGGGTTTTTTGTAGTGCTGTCAAACGATTAATCGCGATTAATCGCATCCAAAATAAAAGTTTTTCTTTACATAATAAAGATATAGAT
>JAUCMS010000048.1:7991631-8001833 GCA_032357445.1 Enteromius radiatus
TAATAAATAAACACAGCATAAACGCATATATTATGTAAAGAAAAACTTATTTTGGATGCGATTAATCGCGATTAATCGTTTGACAGCACTAGTTTTTTGTCAATGTTGAAAACGTTTGTACTGCTTAATATGTTTTTGGTAAATGTTAAATTTTTTAATAGACGAAAAATAGTTAAAAAGAACAGAATTTAGATCATAACTTTGTATCATTATAAATGTCTTTATTGTCACTTTTTATAAATGTAATTTGTCCTTGCTGAAAAAAATACTTATTTCTTCCAAAATAATTATTGGAGGGTAGTGTAGTCTTGTTCCAATATTTAAAATAAGTACAAATCTTGAAATCTGACCTTGTTGGTTTCTGTCATTTTCAAAAAATACCATGAATTGGACACACAGCATTGAATGTCAAAACATTAATTCATATGGGAAGCGTTTAACTTTTCTTTTTTTTTTTTGCTTGCAATTTCTTCAACTGCTCTCTGCAGTACAATTAGAACAGAACTGAAGCCCGTTTTGGTCCATGATCAACTAATTTACAATAATTGATAAAATCTTAATTTCTCCCTGATTGCTTCCTCTCCCTGTTGTAGGACTTCAGTGTGGACTTTGGTCACTGTCCCGAGATCACGGTCTACACCAGCTGCTGCCTGTTCCCACAGGCTGAAATGCTGCCCACGCTATGGGCTGAGAACAGGAAGTCTCTTCTGAGCATGCTGGTCGAGGTCAGTCTGTTGTCCTTCTCTCTGCCTTTCCGTTTATCACACTCCACTGCATCTCAGCTCTTCCTTTGTTGAAGCTGGTTCCTCTGTTCTAGGTGCACAAAGGTGTTCGTGGAGTAGTCAAGGATAAGAACGGTAAGCCCATCGTGGGTGCTGTAATAGTATTAAATGGTGGTGTTCGAGTCTTCACAAGTGAGGGAGGCTATTTTCACGCCCTTCTGGCCCCTGGTTTACACAACATTGAAGCGGTGGCTGACGGCTATCAGCAACAGTCCCAGAAGGTGAGTTTTGTGGGGTTGTTTGGTTTGGTTTTGGTTTTGCTTGTTTGTTTTTTTTTTAAGTTTGTTTATGTTTGGTTTATTTTAATACAGAATATTTTGTTTAAACCAAACTGTACAATAGTATAAAATGCAGTATAATAAAGAAGATAGTATGCTATCCCTTTTTCGTATTGCTCTTTATACTGTAATGCAGGATACTGAGTTTAATTGAAGTTTATAATACTTTATGAATGTAGTTTATTTGAAGATCATTTCATTTTCTAAAATATTACAAATGTTATTTAGTTTTTATTTAGAATTAAGTGAGATCTGTGTTTTGTTTTGTTTTTTCACTGTTCCTGTTGATTTTTTTCAGGTGTCTGTGTTACCGTTTGAAGCAGCAAGCTTCATTATCATTGAATTTGAAATGGAGAACGATATATTTGGCCTTCCAAGAGAATTAGTTGTGGCCAGCGCAGGTAGGCAGACCAAATTGCTGAAGTACTCAATATCGATTGTGTTTGCAGTTCTAACCAACCGTTGAATGTTAAATTAATATGCTAATATTAATTTGCTGTTATTTTCATTCAATCCCCAGCTGCTGCAATGACGGCGTTGGTCGTGACAGCCTGCATTATCTGGTGCGTCTGCTCAGCCAAGTCAAACAGACAAAAAGACGGATTCCATCGGCTACGACAGCACCGAGACGACTACGATGACGAGATCCGCCTCATGTCTATGGGCTCCAAAAAGTCTCTCCTGAGCCATGAATTTCAAGATGAGAGCGAAAGTGATGAGGATACGCTTTACACCAACAAACTTTGAGACCTTTCTGCTCTCCTCCCTCTGAGTCTGTCCACACTGCCTGCAGGGCCGGTAGAGGGCACTTTAACGGCCAGCAGCGGTATTGTCCAATCTATTGAAACCTGAGAACCACCGTGGGATGCACTTTAATGCCCTGTTGAAATCGGGCGAGCGTTTTGCACCGTAGTGTATGCAACTAACCACTGCTCTCAACCAGCCTGCTTAGTTATCTGGGTCTTTATAATACCGGTCCTCTACCCTTTAAAAAGGAAACCGAACAGCTAGAAACCATCTCAACAGGATTATGGAACACTGTGCCTTGTTAGATTAGAGGTTGCATGGTCGCTGCTGTTGTGAGGATGATGATTTTGTAGAGTAAATGGAATTTTGCTCCCCTTTTTTCTTTGGGCTCGGAGCAAAGTCAGGAATCAATTAATCTGAGAATCTGGTCTGCTCGTTGGCTTTAAGTTTATGAAAAACACTGTGTTTCTTGTTAATTGCAGTCATACAGCCATCCCATTGGCCGTCCAATAATGTAGATATTTACATTAAGCAAGGTGATACATTATATACATAGCAGAAAAACACGCTCCTTCACTGCCTTCCCATTTCTCTTATTTTGAGATTCAGGGATATGGTGAAACATTAATAATAACTTCACACAGACATCGTAGTGTTTACTCAGTGTGTCTGGATTCTTTTGTCTTAATGTGCACTCTTGAAAATGTTGTCCGTTTTGTTAATTTTAAAAAAATATATATTTATTTTTGTTTTAACATCCATCCAGTGAAACCTTGACTTTGCTCACCGGCTCTCAGGCGTCCCAAAAAAAATTGGGAAAAAAGTGTTGTCGACTTTTTTCGCATAGTTGATGTTATTTACAATTCAGGAAACTAATAAAACATTTAGTGTATGTTTATGCATTAGTGTCTGATCAATATCTGCATCTTTTCTTCCAAAAAACATTGTTGATCATTTGAAAACATACATATAGTATATATAAAATGTTAAAATACATTAAAGAACCGCGGTATGTTTCCTCCCTGACAGGATGAGGCTTTTATTGTGTGACACATTGGAAAATCTGAAACCAGCAGAACACCTGCCAATACTTCATACTGTGAGCAGGCAGCTTCACTCTGTCACTGTTATGAATCAGTGAATCATTTTCTGAATCGTTTTACCCGTTAAACGTTACATGTATGATTTGGACATATCAGATTAAGACCAATGAGGCATTGTTCATGCTTTTAAACGAGAAAAGCAACAAACACTGTATTAAAACTTAATGGAAGATTCCGATTTTTATATAATATATCATATATATCATTCTGTGCCAGACTGCCCGTTCATACAAGTCTAACATTAGTAAGTGGGGAAAATTCTGTTTCTGTGATTTATTTAGTCATTGATTCTGTTACCAACTAAATTTCAATTTAATTTGGCTTGATGTTGATTGTCATGCTTGAATGTACATTTCTGGGTGTGTTTGAACAAATATGTATAACTTTTCTATGTTTGTGCTGATGTTTATTTTTTTCTTTTTATACAACAATGATTGTAGATATTGAATTGTTGCCAACTATATGTAAATTACACAAGTGCAATTTCTCTCAAGAGTGAAAGAACTGCACAAATAAACCTGTTTATGTGTATTAAAGAAAGGGTGTGTAATGAGATGTAAATAAAGATGAAGCTTTGTTCTGAATATTTTAAGAGTGTTTTACTTTAATAGGATTGCACAGTATTTTCGATTAGGCAGTTTATAACTCAATCTATATATATATATATATATATATATATATATATATATATGAATGGAAAAAAGTGGGAATTCAAATCCATGGACTAAAGAGGAAGTACATAATATAACCAAATAATAATCTACAGTAGGAATGAGTATTTCTGATACAAGTAGATCTTTTAAAATCCTAATAATGCATTATGAATTAAGTGATTACATATGTATATATTAAAAAATGAACTTCTGTATATATTCTTTCAATGAAAATGTAAATTGACACTAAAACATATTAATTGTGTGTGTGTGTTATATAATAGTCATTAAATATAGGCTATTATTATTTCACAAAATTGAAGCCAAAGTATCTTTTAATAAATGTGCTTGTATATTTAAACTGATAACACTTTACAATAAGGTTTATTAATTAACATTAGTTAACAACATTAGTTAGCATGAACTAAGAATGAACAGTTCTACTACAGCATTTATTACAGTAATCTTAGTTAATGCTAATTTCAGCATTTATTTCAGAAAGTATGATTGTATTTTTATTAACTAACATTAACAAAGATTAATAAAGAGTACATACATGTAGTGTTGATAGTTTGTTCGTGTTAACTAATACATTAACTAATATTAACAAATGACACCTTATTGTAAAGTGTTACAGGAAAATGTGAAAATGCCAAAGGAGATTGCGTTTCTCCAGCACACCACGTGAGGGCGCTGTGACGTCAGCGCGCCGCGCGGAGAGCAGTGAAGTACTCTTGCTCTAGTCTCCGCCTCTGCTAGCACCACCGCGGATGACGTTGAACAACAAAAATGGCAGGAGGAAACAGCAACTATTGGGAAGGTGAGGTGGCAAAGCGTTACAAATTCCACTCGACCCAAAGCTTTATTGCGCTTTGTGTCAGCTCACGCCGATTTCTTGTTCTGAACAGTGTTTGACGACGTGTCCGTGAAAACGCTGTCAGGTTATCCCGTTAGCCATCGCCGTTAGCATTAGCTCGCTAGTCCGCAGAAACGTCAGTGCTTCCGATTAGCCCAAAAACCTGAGGAATACAGCGAGACATCTTTCATATCTCTTACTTTAAATATTTGTTACATGGTTTTCATTTTATACAGTCTATAAACATATATATAAGCTGTCAAAAAAAAGTTAAGTAGCTGTTTGTAACGTTATGTGAAGCTGGAACAAGATTTAATATCAAAATGTAATAAGCTAACGTACCTTTCTAAACAGCACTTGAAGGCTACATACCCTTTTTTATGTTCTTAAGTGCTTGTGACTCTGTAGACACTTGTTACAATGAATATGAACTATCAGCGACCAGGTAGACTAATATGAATGTTTTCTTTTTAATAAGCAGAAATAAATACCAGTTGTCAGTGAAATGCTGTGTATAATTTTCTGATGTTAGATTGTCATCTAATGTAAACTACCACTAACTCTGCAAAAGCTGTCTTACATTATATAACCTACTAAAATAATTAACTGGATGTAATCTGTACTTTAATGCATGTTCACAGACCTGCGGAAGCAGGCGAGGCAGCTGGAGAACGAGCTGGACCTGAAGCTGGTGTCCTTCAGTAAGCTGTGCACCAGTTACAGCGGCTCTCGGGACGGCCGTAGAGGAGACAGGTGTGATGCCGCTCTACTTCATCAGAGGAATTCTAATGTTTTCTTATAAAGGTGGTGGTGATAATAATAATAACACTGTTCTCTCTCTGTTCAATAGTTCAGATACAACACCTCTGCTCTCCAACTCCACTCAGGACAGAATGTTTGAGACCATGTCAGTGGAGATTGAGCAGCTGCTTGCGAAAGTAAGATCTCTGTAAAATGTTAGGTGCTATATATTTGCTTTAAAGCCTGCCAACCTGCTCCTCATCTGCATCAAACTATGTATTGACTGATAAAAGAAGTTTTAATGGTCAATAAATGATCTCTAGAGAGCAGGGTATATATGTCTTTACATACAATATCACTAAATAAAAACAAATAAGATAAATCAAAAAGTAAATAATTATGCAAATAAAGTACACAGTTTAATTTGAATGTATTTATTTTACGCATTATTAATTAATTACTTAATAATGGCTTTATTTAATTTTGTTCCTGTTTTTTAAAGCTAACAGGGGTGAATGACAAGATGGCAGAGTATACGAGCACACCAGGAGTAACGTCTCTGAATGCTGCTCTAATGCACACTCTCCAGAGGCACAGAGACATCCTACAGGTCAGATTCTTGTTTATAATTTCATGTCATTTCCAGAAATAAGCACAGTAATCTACATGATTGTGTGCAAACAGTTGCCCAGCTATTAATATACATGAATATAAAATTATTGTTTAAAGGTTTTGGGTCAGTGTGGAATTTATTTATATTTTATTTTTATTTTTTTAGCGAGAATCAATGAAATTGATTGGAACTGGCAGTAATTTTTCTTTTTTATCATGCTGTAAAGTTATTCTATTATGTTTTATATATATATATATATATATATGTATATATGTATGTGTGTGGAACAAATTACATAAAATAACTGTTCTATTTTAATGTTTTAAGTAATAATGCTTCATAATTACTGTTTTTCAAATAAATGCAACCTGGGTGAGCATAAAAAAAACAACAACCCCAAGCTTAAGAAAAAATAGTTTTATTATGAAGACTGTTCTCAAGATAAAAGGGCACTTCCTGCATTTGACATCAATATAGCTGACCTTGCTTGTTATTTATAACCCATTTATCTCGGTTTTCCTTTTGTAGGATTACACACATGAATTTCATAAAACCAAATCAAACTTCATGGCAATCAGGGAGAGAGAGGATCTTTTGGGGTCTGTGAGAAAAGACATTGAGTGAGTTTTGTTTAACTTCCTTTTGAAACCAAGAAGGTTATGAAGATTGATTCTATCTAATGTGTAATTTAACCTGGATTATGAAAGTTATACGGAATGATAGCTCCATGCTGTTTCATCTCTTAAAAAAATAGCTGAATCCAGGCCCTGATGAATTCTATGGATTTTAGGACATTTTAGGATTTTTCTAAATGGATTTAAAATAATGTTTAACACACTCTTATTTTAATATATCTAATAAACAAATATGTGAAGGATTCCGTGGATTTCTGCAGTCACAGATTTGACACGGTTCTGGTTGTAACCCTGAGATCGTGACTGCAGGGCTGGATAATGACTTATTGATCTGAGCCGCAATGCTCTAGCACCTCTATGGGCTGCTTATTTCATTTGTGCACCTTGAAATAGTTGTGGTATCATATATAACGAGAGAAACTCCAGATTGCTCTTTGCAGTTGCTGTTTTTTTTTTTTTTTTTTTTGTCTGAATAAACTGACAGTCAGGGTTAGATTGGAGCTCATTCTATCTTCCACAGTACTGTATTTATGAAGCCTGTATATCTGCCTCACGTTCAGCTGCCTCCCACTCACCTGACCAGTAATAAACTTGTTTACCCAGTGTAGAGGACAGTACCTTGACAGATTTTATTCACTTAAGCATCAGTTTGAGTGCTCAGTTCTAATGTTTCCTTGCTGAATGAAAAATATGAATTGAATAATCATATACAAAAAAAAGATATCTTCCAGATCCCAAAATGTAGAATTTAAAAAAATGTTTGTTAATAGATCATATTATCTGAATCCCACTATTGTTAAATTTATTGATGACACATTTTTTTACTTATTTGTCAATTTTCTAATATGTAAATTTTGTCAACATTCTAATAATTGAACCTATTATTCTGTCATGTAATATTCTGTAATCATTCACATGCACCAGATTAAATATTTGCACTTACCCCCAGAGGGCGATAGTGCACCTTTTGTCATTTGGATTTGCCAGCCAGTGCAGAGCATTGTTTGCACGCTCATACGCAGTTACTTTCTATCGTCCAGACTGTGAAGGTTCTAGTTTTCTCTGGGCTACCACTAAAGCCTTACTCCTTGAGTTTGTGTAGTGCGTGTCCTGCCTGCTGTGCTTCTCCTGATTCTGGGCTCCCCATCGATCAGCAGCTCAGCGCTATAGAAATGTCAGCAGGCAAAAATGACAAAGCCCCCCGTGTGATTTAGTGCACTGCCCTTTACAACCTTGTTGGAATGATTAAGTTGGCTGTCGGCATCCTGTCGCTTTGATTGGTGTGGACTGACAGTTGATTTGACCAGTGGGCAGGTGTAATCCCATAGAAACTGCATTAATATCCCTTCTACATCAGTCTGTTTACAATAGGTACATAGAAATCCCAGCAGAGGGTGGAGCCTAGTTCAGACGAGGTTGTCGTTCAGGCTGCCATTTCCACCCTCATAAACTCTCCCATCAGAGATTTGTTTTAATTTGTGCTGTCAGGCCAGTGGGTGTCTTTAGAAAAGCCTAGCTGGTGTTGGACAAAGCAGAGGGGGTGTTTTTGTCTTTCATTTTCTTGATGAACTCTTGGGAAAGGGCTGTTCTTCCCAGCACTTTATTCATTCATTATTTACACTAAATGCTTTCTGAGAGAGAAGCACAGGATGAAGAAAACCCGCAATATTAACCCAACCCCCACTTCATCTGAAGCGCCAGACTTTCTATAGAATGATGTTCATAAAGTCCCACCTGGGTGATTAAATGTTTCTGTTTAATTGATAACTAATTTTCTTTTCTCTTGTCAGGACATATAAAAGTGGCTCGGGGGTGAATAACAGACGGACAGAGCTCTTTCTGAAAGAACACGAGCACCTGAGAAAGTAAGACCCTTTCTCTTCTGCTGTCTATTTGTTGAAATTCTCTGAAATTCACCATTTTTGTGAGAAGAAATTATAAAATAATCATTTTACATTTGACAATTTTTCTTTTACTGGGAAAGAAACAGTGAAAAAAAATTCACGTACTACACACAGATTTAAAATGCATTTATTTAAACTCCAGGTTTGGTGCACTTGTTTGTAGGCCTGAAAATTTTGCCCGAACTGTTGCAATGTCTAATTGCATTGCAGTTATTGTTAGGGGTTCGAGCGCGTAGCGCTGAAACCCTATTGTGATTGTAAGAATTTTTATTATTATTTTATTATTATTTTTATTATTATTTTATTATTACTATTTGACCTTTGGTCAAACAGGCATGCATCCAGGTTGCCCTAAACAACCTCAAACCCCTTCAAATGCTCGAACCCCGGTAATTGCTGCTTGCAGCTATATTTGTTATTATAATTATTATTATTATTATTATATTATTATTATAACCTTTTTTATAATTAATTAGCAATAATTATATTTATAACAGTACAAACAGTATTTGTTTTATTTTCTAATGTTAAATCATTAAGCTTTTTGGCAAATAAATTACAGGAAGCACTTAAGCTTCTCTTTTGTAGACCAGAGGCAAAATGTTTGAGGCAAAATGACCCAGTTTGTGTAGAACTGAAAAACCAAACTGAAATCTGCATGTAACAGAACACAGTGCTGTGCTTCACTCTGTAACCCACAGTGCATATATTTATTGAGTTAAATTGCAGCCCTTGGCAATTAGATGATCACACTAAGCTGTATTGTGATTTCAGTTAAATGTAAACTCTATATGGTACTACATCTTCATTTCAACCCTTTTTGATAAGATTAACACAACCACTAATATATCAATAAAGATAGTGGTGCAGTTCTACTGAATTCAGAGTCTGTCAATGATTGAAGAGAGGAAGCAAACTTCAGAGTTGCCCACTTTCAGTGCAGTGACACATTCAGGTGAAAGGCAGAGAATAAGATACTCCGTGTCACAGCCACTTTGTCTGAGGAATGGAGGAAGGTTACCTTTAATAGACACACTCTCATTCATCAGTAACTTAGCAAGGCCGCTTGTCTCTCTTGCGCTGTTCGTTGTCAAATTGATGACTTAAATTTGTGGAGTCATCGTAAGCGATTGTCCCGACTGCTTGTGTAGGCTTGGGGTGATTTGCTACAACAAAGGATGTAAAATTCGCACTGGGTTTAAAATGTTAAAATGAATCGATGGGCTGTGGTAAAGAATTTGACAGGGCATTTGCTCTGGGTCATTTGTTACATAGCAAAGTCTCAGTGTAAGTAAAAGAGACCAGTGACAGCGAATATTACACTCGCATGCTTTAAGACTCCTGTGGATTGATTATTGCACAAGGAAAGCTTGGATAAACAAGCTCAAATGAACGTTTTTATTGCTTAAACTTTCTTGCTCATGATGTACTGTTCTTATTTTCATTTAATTATAATAAGGCTTTGTTTTTAAGAGCGGTTTAATAGATGACTTCCTTGTAAAGCCATATTTGTAATTAATCAGAACCTTCCTGAACCAGTCAAAATTGTCCTCTATTGATTAGAGCCTGACCGATAAAGGATTTTGAAGGCCGATACAGATACAAATATTTGTTGGTTTTAAAATTCGTCCAATATTTTATATATTTTTTTTACATTTCAGAAACGTGCAATAAAACATTAACAGATTTCCCTAACATTAGTTTTTTTGTAGTTATTTATGAGTTTTAATGATAGTCACAAATTTTGTCATGCTTATTTGAGTTAAGAGAACTGATAGGGATGTTCTTTTAATAGTTTTTCAAGCAATGTATGTGTAACGCTCGTGATCAGGAATGAAGCGCAGAGTCACGGAGTTAGAGTCAAAAACAAACATGCTTTACTTTTCCAGG
>JAUCMS010000048.1:8001933-8036136 GCA_032357445.1 Enteromius radiatus
ACGTAGGGAGACACAGGAAAACATCGAACACAAACATGGGCACGAGAAGCACCTGGGGAAAACGTGGAACAACAACAAGAGCACGTGACAAACATGGAAACGTTACAGTATGTCTCGTGACCAGCTCACCATGAACACACTTCATCGCGTATAACTGGTTCTCTCTACCCGACTCTGGCTGGGTCAGCAGGTTGCAGGATGTGTGGCGCGTTTTACACGAGTGTTGCCAACAGGGACGGTGTAGAGTGCCCTCTGGTGGACAAACTTTACAACGCCAACACTCATGACATGGTTGAAGGGTGTTTTGTCCCTTTTTTAATTTATGTTTGAAATATTACTTTATCGGCCGTTATAAATGCCGATACCGATAGTTTAGAAAATGCCTAATATCGGACGATAGTATCGGCCTGCCAATAAATCGGTTGGGCTCTTGATTCAGGACCATTAATTTGGAAAATGGATTCATGGATTCTGTAGAGCCCATTCAGATTCACTTGCAGCAGAGTCTCTCCATTGACCTGCTCCTTATGAGCAGAGTGGTAATTGGCAAAGTTGAGACTGTAAGCTGGCTGAATGCTGAGTGTGTATATGTGCCTCTATCTGCCTGCAGTCCTGGCCACGTGCCCACTTTGTTTCTCAGCATCAGTGTGCCCTTACTTCTCTCAGCTCAGTGCCTCACACCAGAGTCTTGCTGGGGGGCAAACACAGGGCATAGACACTTCATTTATTCTGTCAACGTTTGCACTACTCTCGGTTGCCTTTTCTTTTCTTTCTGTTAACTATATAGTACATTTATCTATGAGGCAATATGATCCAGAAAATCATACCAGTAGTATTGGTGATTGCACGTCCATACGCTACAAGAGCTGTGCACGTACGATTTGGGCTGTGGTTGTTTCCTCGTCTTCCTTTCACATCCTTCTCGGCTCTCATAGAGGAAGTAATCTTTGGTGTTATTGCTCGAGCCCATTTTAGTGTAAACAGTAATTGAAGTCGATGCCATCAGGAATGCCATTTAAAGACATTAACAGCTATGACAGTCTGACTCATAGATTACATTGAGCACTCAGAGAAAACAGGGAGGGAGATTGTGGAAACACATTGCAGACAACTACTCGGAAGATCAGATGAGAATAAAGTAAGCAATAATACAGTGCTATCTTGTTACAGGAAATAAGTCTGTTCTAAAAAGCTTTTTTACATTTCTCGAAATGTTTTTTGTTCTGTTTCATTTCTGATTCAAATCATTAAGTGTCCTGCTGATTAAGTAAGCCTAAATAACCTTATAGGACCTTATGACCTGAAGACAAAAACTGGTTCTTATTGTGCTGCTTCACTTGTGATGCTCACACATTTGGAAGGTTTTATTATAAAAGAAAGCTTATCAGATTATGTTATGAAGAATAATCCTACACGAGCCATGGCAGGACTTTAGTTCTTCAGTAGTCTTGTCTGATATTGTGTGGATGACAGGAACACTGCCTGCAAAGTGCATGCATCTCTAGATCCATTATACATTTACTGGAAATGCCTGGCCATATTAGTACTGTTTATATCCAAAGCAGACTTAAAGCGATTAACTCTTTCTTTCAGAACGATGTGAGATTAGTATGTGTGCAAACAATTTTTATGTTCTGTTAATTATGTAATTTTAAAACCCTTCATTTTTTGAACACACACTACATTAAGTGTGCATTCTGCAGTTTCCCCAACTGTAGCTTTCTAATATATGCTGTTTGTCACATCCCTCTTGCTTTCCTTGCATAGCACTAAATCTGAAGTGCTGAGCACATTTTCTTTCTTGGGACACGAGCACAGGGCAAGCAGTGAGGCTTGATTTTCACTCACAGCTCTCTCTCTCTCTCTCTCTTTGTTTGTGTGTGTGTGTGTGTGTGTGTGGAGACAGAAGGACTCTGCAGTCATGCCTGTGTGAGTTTTGGCCCGTCTCCACTACTATCAGATGCAGCTAGCAGGTTAATGAGAATCTTTGAAAGTCATTTTCAGAATTTGATTAGCATATGGCTCGGTAAACTTTTTAACATGAAACGCCATTTTTATTTTATATTAGTAACTGAAGTGAGCACAGTTCAGTTTTTAGTTTGTTAGTAAGCACTGTGGTATTTACTGTTTATTTACAGTAGATACAATGCAGTAGGGTATTTTGAAAGCAAAAAAGTGGTTCAGTCAAGATTTTATTTGCAGTTGGTGCATATTAAGTATTACGTTTTGTCCTTGTTGCATGTTAGATGTGCTCACTATACTGTTGTCATAACAGTAAATTATGCATGATCACAATAAACAAACTCTAAACCAAACCCGTGCATTTTGTTAATTACATTGTAACAACAGTGTAATTGCACTATAACAAGTACACCCTTAAGTGAAACCTAAAATTATTTACAAAATGTTCCTCTCTCTTGTTTTGGATTTATGTGTAAGAATTTATGCTTCTGTATGCCCCCCATGGGTTGCTGATCCATTCTCTACTGACGTCTTAAGACGTTTAAATACAATTACATTATGCCTTGGAATCCCTTGATTCCATTTTTAAAGCTGTTATCATATTGTAGGAAGTTGTTATTGTACTTAAGGTGGACCCTTGGGATCGGAGCATTGTATGGTTTCCAAGATGTCCATTTATTTATTGCATTGGAAATGCATTTGAATTGTGCCGGTACAGCAACAGTCCATTAGCTCATCTGGAAGAGACTCTTGTTCTATCTGTCTGGATGTGGGGATTCAGCAAGGTGACTTTCCCACCAAAAACAGTAAAACAGTTCAAAGTACAAATTCTAAAAATGAGTTTAGCAAAAAGCAGATGACCTTGAGTCCTAATTTCTGCTACACTCGTTATGGTGTGACTGGAACAAAGCACGCCATTAAATGAGAAACTTGTGCCAAAAGCTTTTGTATTTCCATTATCAAGCCCACAGTGTTTTTCTCACTAATTCTCTGTGGTGTTGGGAGATGGAAAACTCAAACGTCATGCCATGTCATTGGAAAGTTACGGCCAGACATAACACAATTTTTTTTCCTGGCCAATGAACTCTCTTTCTAGTTCATTATTATATTAACATGTTATTTACAGTATATTAAAGCTAACATCTCCACCTGTAGTTCCATGAATGAAGGATCCAGCAGATGGAGCTCACCCACCTGGGGCTCAGACGTCTCTCACATTCTCCTTCTGTCAGCTCCGTGGAGCTGAGGTATAAATCTTACCTCGCATAGGTCGGCCAATAACAATGAGGTGGATTTTCTGATGAGACGGCAAGATTCCTTTCTGTGCCAGCTTCAGGGAAAAAGAGCAAGACTGGCTTTAAGACTGATGATGAGGACTCATTTAAGTACATTTCCTAAGTTAAACCCAGTTTTAAACATCCAGTCCCTAGCTTTGGTTTTTAGAGCAGCTCTTTAGACGGTGGGGCTTCCCACAGCTTAAAATGCAGTAGCTGTCAGGTGGAGCATGGTATCCATGCTGCATACGTCACCCTTATGTCTGCCCTGTAATGACAACGTGTTTTTTTTTTTTTATTGTTCATCAAAATCCTTTGAGCAGATGACCTTGAGTCCTAATTTCTGCTACACTCGTTATGGGGCGACTGGAACAAAGCACACCATTAAATGAGAAACTTGTGCCAAAAGCTTTTGTATTTCCATTATCAAGCCCACAGTGTTTTTCTCACTAATTCACAAATACTGTTCAAAAATCAGGGAGATTGTGTAATTTTCTTTTTTTTTTTTTTTTATAAAATTAGGTTTTTGAAAGAATATTGCTTACCATACATCTTATCAAAACCAAAATCTAAATAAAAATCAGTAATATTCCTAAATATTATTACAAAGTAAAAGCTAGAAAAAACTGTTTTAAAGTTTTAAATTGTACTTTATTCATGTGATGGCAAAAGCTGAATTTATAGCTTCTTCTGTTTCACATAATTCTGCAAAAATATTTCTAATATAATGCTTTAGAAACATTATTTTATTATTACCAAAAGGGGGAACCATACAGTTGCTTAATATCTTTGTGAAAAGAGCCATGCATTATGTATTTTTTTACAGCCACATGATTTAAAGTTATCTTTCATGTCCATAACACAAACACTGAGCTGGAGAGATTAAGGATTTAATAAAATTTTTAATTGTGTCCAGATTTTTTTTTTGTTGACATTACTAGATTATATTAGTACCAGAAGAAAGCTGCATTTAGTTGCACTGAACCGAAGAATTGTACTTTTTAGCCATAAGTAAAAAGTTTTTCAGAAAACATTGAGACTGAAGATTGCAAAGACAGTAAGAGGTAAAGGAAGAATGGTTTTAAATTACCTTTATGCTAATGTACCCATTAATGACTGCAGAAAGATTTAGGGATCGTTTTCTCTTTTTTGTCTCGTATATTGCGCCAGACCCTGCCATCTATCCATTGCCTGTCTGTCTTGCCGCCAATACAGAACTATAGTAAATCCTTCAGCTAAATCCAGGGCTTGTCTCGGCATATAAAAACACAGCAAGAATTGGACCTTGAAGCCCCTCCCAGATGCAGCAGGGCACATTTTATAGCACAAGCCTGGTGACAGATGGGTAAATTTAACACGGTCACCCCATGTCAGCTGTCCATGGCTCCATACAGGTGTGCTGTATATGTGTTTTGATAGAGACATCTTCCAGCGTGTTTATATAAGCAAATTAAAAGTCTAGTTTAACGTTAGATTTGGAGTTTAGAAACATGCGTTTAGTTTGACCTTTCAATAAATAATAATATATTTCAACCAACAATAACTCATTTTGCTTTTAATAAATGCAGAATTCCTTGAATATTTCTGAGTTATGGCACAAAAATGGATCATTAATCTATAGTTTTTTTTACAATTTGAACTGATTCACAGAAATGAATCAGCTGTTTTTAAAATGTGTGGCAGTTGATACGCAGAGCTTTACTGACGAGCTACTGACAAAATTAATCTCTTCCGATTCTGAAGACGGCTTTACTGATAAGATGCGCATGAATTAATCGACGATTAAATCCCCCAGTATTGATTTTTTTTTTTTTTTTCATGAATTGTAGGTCCTAACTGTAGTCTGTTAACGCTTATTTATGCACATTTCCAAGATAAATTTAAATATATCAAATACATCAATGATGCCTGAATCCATAAAGCAGCTCATGAAATGACTTGCCCTGAAAGGCTATACGTCAGTCCAGGACCAACCGTGTGCTGCATGTGTTTGCATGAATTAACTTTGAATAGATTGAAAGATTCATTTAGATTAGTTTTTCTAAAATTTCATTTTGGGTTAATTGTTTGCATTTTGCTTGGACAAGTAGATACTAGCTTAGTTTAAAAGCCAAAGCAGATGAAATTTTTACCATATAAGTGAAGTTCTTGTCACATTGTATGCAGTTGAACACATCACATTTACTTTTTATTATAAACGGGTGCTTTTCCCAGGCATTGTCATATCAGGAGCTCAGATTTGTTCATACTTGCATTCCTACTTAACCCTGGAGACAACGATCTAATGACTTCACTGCTTTGTTTTGGTTTTTGTCTTTTCTCTGAAACATCAGTATCAATCCTAATTGGTGAATAAAATGCTGAGCACATTGTTTGCTTTGAGCACTTCTTGAAACACAAGCCTCTAGGGGGCTGGGGGTGTATGACACACATTTCTGTGTGTGTGTCTGTAGGGGTTGGTTATTGGACCCTGTGGAATAGGACCATACACCAAGCCGTTTATGCATCTCTTGTGTATTTCACAGGTGAAAGGAGGGGTGGGGCTGTTGTGGGTTAAGCGTCATTTCCAGACAATGCTGTTCTGGGCATGATTCCTGAGATGAATAGTGAATCACTTTAAATTCGTATTCATAATATACATTTCCACACTAATAATCTGATTGTACATTTCTGAAAGATGACAGTAAAGGCATTTGTAATATTTCACAGGAATTCTCTTTCAAATTAATGCTCTTCTTTTGAACTTCATTAGAGAATTTTGATCTATCATGGTTACCACAAAAAAAAAACTAAACGCACAGGATCACACTAAAGACTGGAGTAAATGCTTCTGAAAATGGCATGATGGCATCATAGAAATGACTACATTTTATGTGTAAGGAATAATTAATCTGGCTCTCTGGCACAAAGTGGAATACACTACTTCCCACACAAGTAAATAATTGCACACGGTTTATTGATTTTAGTCGAAATGTGTTATTAGCTCACTGAACGCAAAGCTTCCGTAAAGAGAGGTCATTAGCAAGCAGATTTTAGCCAAGACAAATGAACAAGTTGAAATTAGACAAACATTTAAGGAATATGGTACAGCCATATCACTTATTACACAGCTTTTAACCACATAAATAATTATAGGAAAAAGAGGTATTGATTTTAACATGAAAATGTTCATTATTTTATAATCCAGTATGGTGTACAAAGCTGTCATCACAGAAAGATAAGCACAGCAGCAAGATTACAGTAATATTAATATAGAAGTGCTTCAATTTAATTTTGAATACAGTCGTTAGTTATAATAATATAGCATATAAAAACAACAGAGAGCGAGATACCCGGATGACAATGTTAATCACTGTTGCTATCGACAAAATATCTTGACTGAACAATCATAATCAAGAATTTCAGAAAGCTGTGAAATGAAATAAAACAGTATTTTAAATTATATTGCAATTTCACTATATTATATTGTACTTTTATTTTTATCAAATTAATGCATCGTTTTTGAGCATATCAGACTTTCAAAAAGAAATATATCCTATTGACCCCAAACATTCAAATGGTAGTGTACAACTAAACAGTCCTATCAACAACTTATTAAACAATTAGACTTTCGTGTACAAAATAAAATACTCCCTGTAGTCCAGATGTGTGTGCCATCAACCCGAGCTCTGCTGAAAGCTTTACAAATTTAAATTGTATCACCATAATTTTCAGATTGGCAGTCATGTGTGATACTAGCTAATGTAATTGAACTAATAGCCCTGCTGTTGAGTTCGAAATAGATGAGGCTTTATTGTTATGACCCGGCTATATTTCAATATATTAGAAGTTTTTGCATTGTCCTCTTACTAACTTTCTCAATAGCTAATTTATTTCCTTTGAATGTAATTTTTGGGGTAGAAAACCAGGTGGATGTTTGTCTGATGCCGGTGATGTAGATTAATGAGGCCTTATCAATTATTTATCAAGATAAAATGCAGATGATGGTAAAGGAACCTGTTTAGTCAAATCCCACAGGATGCTAAATATTTGCCACACTAATTGCAAACTAAACTGTGCAAAATCAGCATCATTAGCACCCACTGGGACAATTTATAATGATTAGTCTAGCTGTCAATTTCATCTTTGCCAATTCAGTGTTTTGGCTTCTTGATCAATTAAAGTCATCTTGCAGTCGTGGCCTAATGGATAGGGAGTTAGACTTGTAACCCAAAGTTAGGGGGTTCGAGTCCCAGGTCCGGCAGGGAATGTAGGTGGTGGGAGTCCACCTTCAGTACCACGACTTAGGTTGAGACCCTTTAGAAAGGCACCATTCCCCCAACTGCTCCCCGAGCGCCCGCAGCAATGGCTGCCCACTGCTTCGGGTGTGTGTTCACGGTGTGTGTGGTTGTTCACTTCTCACTGCTTTGTGTGTGCACTTGGATGGGTTAGGTGCAGAGCACAAATTCCTAGTATGGGAAACGTCCTTTCCTCTCATTTCATCAGATTTACTTCACCTTTTCCTTTCTTCAAAGCATTTATAAGCAGGAGCCAAGATACGTGTTCATGAGCCTGTGAAGACAGAGACCTGATTTGCAGTAGTGTGGCTGAACAGCATGAGGACCATTAGACTTTATTCTCCCAGCTGCTGTTTGCGTGTGCCAGATTTCTCTCGCCGCAGCTGACAGATTTCTGACAGCGAGATTTCTCTCACCGCATTCAGACAGAAAGAGTTCATAGGCATCGGAAGGAGAATCTGCTATCTCATTTTTGCTCGTGTAATCAAAATTGGAGCTCTCTGTCACACCGAAAACCATTTGTCTGGGAATTGAGGACTTTCTTTCCCCTGAGGTCTCACCGGCCCTGAGATTTTGCCATCTAAATTGACGGAGGATGTGATTTTAAGCCAGCATAGAATTTCATTCCCAACCTGCAGGCTGCATCTCCTTTTCGGGAAGAAAAATGGCCATGGTGTGGGAATGAGACATTCCAGTATAGACAGTAATGCAAGACTGAAGAATTGTTTCTGAAAGATAATTTCATTCACACATAAGAGAATTGTCTTTTGTGGGCAATAACTCCAGTGGCGATCTGTGAATCTATTTGTTTCCCACACCATATGCAATCAGTATCGTCTGTTAAGTTTTGACTGGGATTTTATATTACTCATGCTTCTTAGGTGTGAATTTTTAAAGCAGAATTGTAGGTCGTTTTATATATGTCATGTATTGGAAAAAATGGACTAGCATGATTAACAGATTTCAACTGCACCCATTATTAATAGGTGCGTAAAAATGGTTATAAAAATAAATATTCAGCAAAAGCATATGAATGTAGATATTGAGTGTTCACATATTTTTAGCCTTGTAGTGTAGACAGTGGACAATGCTGATAATAGTACTTTTTTTTTTAAAATGCTTATTAAATTCGATTTGTTGAAAAGCATTCTGGTGTCTATGTGTAGTAATCAGCATTCACTGCATGTTTGCCATTGATTGTTTCTATCACCCTGACTCCCAAAGATGAGAGAGGTTTCCAGTAATTCACCTGGTTATCATTGACTAAATGCCTTTCTTTTTCCTTTCTTGTCTCCTTACAGCTCAGATCGGCTTATTGATGACACAATAAGGTGAGCCTAGCTTCATACAAACAGTTCAGACACTTCTTAAACAGGATATACACTCATAAATGGCAACAGTTTCCAGTTGTATTTGTACAAACAACTGCACCACCATCCTTCCCTCACTGCAGATCTATGCAGGTTCATGAGAGCAGCCTACGCTTCAACTGCCGCACCTAGGGGAACCCCACAGCTGGCAACCGGCACTGGTGCTTAATTAAGTCGGCTCCTGATCTGCGCAGCTCTTTTTTATCTCACCCCAGTCTTATTCAAGCAAAAAATTATGCTATATCAGCTGCTTATAATCATTATATTCCCTTTGTACCACCCACAGCCAGGAGCCACCAAGATGAGAGCTCATTGTTTAATGTTTCATCATAACTCTGATCTCTGAGGTGTGTGGGCGATCACATTTCTCTTTTAATGATGTCAGATTGGTCTTCCATCTCTCACAAACAATAGCTGGAGGTCATAATATAGAATACATACCCAAATATAAAGTTTAGGAGATCGATTAAGCTTGTGTGTTCTTCATTGATGCTCAGAAATGTGGGCTGAGAACAAAAGTTAAACAGATGATTAAGGGCCTGTATAGAGGTGTCACGACAAAAACTCAGGTTATATCAAAATAAATCCTTGTTTGTGACTGAAGGCACCTAGGAGTACAAAACACCAGAGACCTTTTGTTCCCTCAGGGTGAGGTGTCTTGTTTAATGTGCTTTATGCCTTGTTTGTGTGAGTGGAGTTTGGCTGCCTAATTTATCCTCAGAGACCAAGGAAGTAGCACCTCAGTGGTCAGTGCATTGCACACTGCTTTCAAATTGTGCCGTCTTGCTCTAATTTCACAGGTTTTGCCTCAAACACATTCTGGTTCAGTTCTGCTTTATGTGGGTGTGATAGAAAAGCTCTCCTGTTCATTATGATTGAGGTGTAGGGTCTGTTTGAGCACTTTGTGGTGAACTATATCTGATGGCTTTTGTTCCGCAGAGTAGGGAAGACAGGAGTTTAATGGGTGCCAGTGCTTCGGTTCGCACTCACAAACCTGAGTTGGAGTGAGCCATAGTGTCGCTCAGCAATTTAATTTTCTCCACTAGGAACAAGAAAGCATGACTCAGCTGAAGAAAACTGGGAGCGAACTTACCCAACAGTGTAATTGCAGCATTCAGCGATACAGAATTAAAATTCATTAAAGGGATATTTCACCTAAAAATGAATTTACTGTCCCATTTTGGTCCAAACCTTTATAATGTTCTTTCTATTATAAAACAATCATACTCATTGGTGCTTCCCTTTTTCTGTCTTATTAAGCTTTGTAAAAAGACACAAATGTAACACACATTGACCATTTTATGATGCAGTACTTTTATGGCTTTGCCCATCCTTGTTGAAGTTTGAAAGCTTATATTTCCATGTAAATCATGGAAAAGAATAAACAATACATTCTTCATCTTTTGTGATCCATAAAAGAAAGTAAGTCATAAACAAGTTTGAAATGGCATGAGTTTAAGTTAATGATGACAGAATTCTCATTTATGCCTTAAGCCAGGACAAATAACGGCTTTTGCAAGAAAACCTCTGATTTGTCCAAAATATGAGGTGTTCACTTTCTGCCGTGTCAAGGGAAATGGATATGTAATGGTTGGTCACTTTTCTGCATGCTTTTGGTTTCTAGCTGTGTGCTAACGTCTCTGGAGCATTACATTAATGCAGCTTCTGCCTTCCTGCCTGAAATCAAACCTAGTGAAAGCGACATTTGCTGTCTTTGAGGGACTTTTTCCTGCGTCTGCAGTCCTGATAGCTGCTTCATCCTTGACGCGATGATCAGTGCACTTGACCACTTCCAGTGCATATGTGTTGTGATGGGCCAATGCCAGTAAATCTACTCTTCTGTTTTTATTTATTCAATTATTTTTGTCCACAGCATTGCGATGGCAACCAAGGAGAACATGACCTCCCAGCGAGGTTTGTTGAAGTCTATACAGAGCAGAGTCAACACCCTGGCCAGTATCCTTGATTTTGACAAAAAAAGCACATGCATGTATTAGGGCTGCATAGTGTATCAGTGCAATATTGGTTTATTGGTATCTGCCTACTTTGGATATGCACATTTAGAATAATTTATTAACACTGTTAAATGTAATTTATCAGCATCAGAATTGTAAGCCGTAAATAATACACTCTTAATAATAAAGGTGCTGCATTATGCCATAGTAGAATTTTTCTTTGTCTTAATGGTTCCATAAAGAACCTTTAATATTTGATACACAAAAGGTTATTGGTGGCATTGGTTCTTTTGTGGCATGTGGCATTGCTGCAAAGATCCTTTATTTTTAAGAGTGTAGGCCACGAAAAATACTTGCTGTCTGTTTTTAAAGCAATGCAATCTACTGTATCCCTGTATTTCCTTAACTGACCCCTACTTCAGATCGTTTCCCTGCCATCAATAACCTAATACAGAGGATCAACTTGAGGAAGAGACGAGACTCATTAATTCTGGGAGGAGTCATTGGCATCTGCACCATCCTTCTGCTGCTGTATGCATTTCACTGACAGACAGGGGAGCTAACCGACTTCTTTTGGGGGGGGTGTTCTGCAGATCAGCGGCGAAGCCTTGAGAAAGGGCTCAATGAGAGGCGGACCATTGGGGCCACAAAGCAGAAACCCACCTGGCCTAGTCTGGTAACAGGATTGATTGTGGCCAGCATGGACCTTATTTGTATTTAGCATCGGGAGGGGTTTAGCTCTAACAGCCTTTTTTTGTTTCTGTACTACAAACTATGCGCTGTTCAGATGTGAACTGGGACCGGAGACCAAATTACTAACAGGAATAGATTTCAATGAGCATATTATAACACAGTGGCTTTGAGACGAGAGTGATGCTGTGGATGCATCAACTTTGCGTTGTGCTGTTCCTGTATATTATTAATCGGAAGAGGGTTTTAATTTGATGATCCTTTTAGTAAGAGGGTTCCTCATCATGCTGTGTACTTTGTGAATTAATAAATTATTCATATACAGGATATTAAAAATGTGTGTGAAACACTAGGGTTCCGTCCTCTAAAGCTTCTATTTTTTAGATGTTTCTAAACTCTCTCATTGACATTTTACACTGGAGACGGGAGTCCAAAAATAAAACACTTGCATTGCAGCGCCTGACACGTCTAACCCCTCTCTTTCAAGGTGCTGTTTTTTTTATGCTTTTACTGATGTGTCTTTAAGTTGAGAGCAGGTTCAAGTTAAGAATATCTGGGGAAACTCGCTGCCCACTTGTCTGTTGACTTATATCCACACAGCTCCTCCTATGGAACTGGAGCGTGAGAGACAGAAGCAGGCCAGAGCTTTAACATGATGAATATACAAGCTGAAAAGCATCGATCCAGGCAAATGAAAAACTAGCACAGGGATTACATGTAGAGGTAAGACCAGCACTTTAAGCAGCAGGGTTGTAGGAAAGAGAAAGAAGGATTGGAAGTCTTGTGATGTGCCATCTATAAAAGTAAACATTTCTGCTGAGTCTATTCTGGAGCTATATGGCATAATTAGACTGGTAGATTCTGATTGCCTGAGGCTAACATTTCCATAGATGCATAAAGAGAGTGATGTTCACACAAACTCAATATAATCACTCAATGGAGACCTCAGCTTCCCCAAAACAATAAACTAGAATGGTCTTTCCTCCTACCTTTCTTCCCTATTGGTCCGTTATCGAAAGGTCACATCAGTCTCCTGCTGTTCCAGTCCATGCATTGACCAAGTGCCCTGAAATGCACTACAAATGTCAAAGGACTGAGTATCTTTTACAGATGAAATGAGCCTCATTGACCAAAGGTTCATCACAAATCACCAGAGAAGGTGCTTCTCTCCATACTTTCAGTTTATTGTGTATTGGTGGATTTTGTGGCAACAGCATTAAAATATCTAAAAGATGCAAATTGTAGATGAAGTCACAAATGAGGTACCTTATTGTTTTCTCTTCCTAAATGTATGTAGGAGAGGTACTGCAGCAGTCATTTGGAATCTAATAAGCCACACACACAACTCCACAGGAAGCCCCCTCGCTTCCCCTGCTGACTGAAACATGTTCTCTTTACACCAGCCCTGAGAATAAACGAATGAATCTTTGTCATCTCCGCATTATTTTATTTTGCTCCGTATGTTGCCTTATTTTATTCTTTCCTAGTGTTCTTATGATGAGACTCCTACCTGAGCTGAGGTGAGAACGGAGACATCACACTCATTACCTGCTCTGCTGTTCGTGTAGTATGATGGTTCTGGAATATTTTAGGGGTTTTACTCGGTTGAGGTTAAAGTAGACTGCTACAAAACATGTTCTCTGAATGTAGCACTACACAATGAAGTGCTTTCTGCTTAATTTCATCAATATCTGCAGCTGTGTAGTAATGCGTGAGCAAGGAGGGTCATGTAATCCTTGGTTTCCTGGGCGGCTTTCCAAAAAGTTACAGATGCTGAGTAGTCAGTTAGTCTGAAACTGGAGACAGATCACAATCTTACTCTGTCACCGTTGTGCCCTTGAGCGAGACATTTAACCTGAAGTTATTCCAGGCCAGCTGTAGTGACAATCCCAACACACTTGTTTCTTACTTTGCAGTCATCCCTACTCTTGAACTAAACTATAAAGAGGACATTGATTTATTGGTGCGTTTGTTACTGCACCAAAATGGATATTGATGTAAAAACATTTACTGCAGTACTTGTGAAAAATCAAATTAACCACATTTTAACCCACACGAGAGGAATATGGAAATGTCACCCAGTGCATGCAAAACCTAACTAGCTGGTGGAGAATTTCCTTGACTGGTGGCACTGGAAATATAGGTCGTTTTTTGACTTCAAAGCCTCCCACTATCAACAACAATATTCAAAGGCCCTTAAAGTTTCCAGTTGATTACGATTTGCTCATTTCTACCTGGTAAAATATTGTTGAGCATTGCATGAATATTCCTAAAAATGTATGTGAATTATAAAAATGCTCATGGAGATTTTAATTTACATGACTTTTCCAGCTATTGAAATTAGGCTGATGTTTAAAACTCTTGTTTTTTAGTTACAAGACCATGTGTTTTTAAAAGAAAAAATGTTTGTTTTATTTGTCATTTCTAAGTCATCTTGAGTGTGCCTCTGTTTGAGAACCGTTGTTTTACATCACAAATATCAATGACAGGGTTTCTCGCGCAGTCAGTGATGTAAATCACATTTTATTTTGAGATTGTGATGCAAAAACCAGTAATATGTATATCTTAAAAATAAATGTATAAATGGACATGCAAAGCTGCTGTGCAATTCATTATCATTTGAAAGAATAATTTAATTTATATAAAATAATTTCGCTCCTTGGGGTTCAGCTGACAGAAAGCTTGATGTTCTTGTTGAGGTTTCTTCTCCTTGCAAATAAAAACCATTTGGGATTGCGATGCTAGATGACTAATAATGGCACTTTAGTCTCATTCTGGTGGCTAGATTTGCGAGTACTTAAATACTTTGTGTCACTGTGAGCGAGAGAAGGCTGTTAGTGCTGAGTGCTGGAGTGAGGCTGGGCAGAAGGCCATACTTAGAGATCAGAGAACCAGGGAAGTGCAAAATCAGCCAATAGATCTTGTGCCATTTCCTTAGCCATGCATTATTTACAACAGCAATAGCATGAAAAATGACGCTTGTGTATATGTGCTTTGGGCAGGAAGGCTTTGAAAGCTGTTGTCTAGCTGTGTTTTTTTTTTGTGTAGTATCCTTAACGTTTTGCTTTTTACTAATGCAATCATTTCCTTGCTGATGTTTCTCTGCTGTACACGATCAATAACTGCAAGCAAGTTGTGGACCATGCATGTTAATGTTTATTTCACACTTACACAGGAACCTAACATAGAAAAACAGATATACAAGTGAGCAAAGAATGCAAAGTTGTACATAATAAATCACAGTTTTAAGACACATAGCAGCATTTTTGCATCTCATTCATATTGACATAATGGGTTTTGTAGTGAACAGAAGAGTTGTAAGAAGCAGAAAACAGTACTGCATAATGCTTATAAATTAAACAGTCATCTTAGGTGTTTAGGTACTAACAGTCTATTTTTACCAGATTATACATGAAAGTATACTTTTATGATACAAAAGTGAAAATATTGTTAAAGTAAGTGATAAAGTGCATTGAAATCTATGACAGGGCAGTAAAATACTTAATTCAGTATGAATGAAGCTCGTCAATAGACATTTCCTTCTTAACTGTCACTCGGTCTAACTAGCCAGAGAAGTGCTGTTATGTAACTGTACCTCTGATTGTGTAATGTTCTCGTATTAATATCAGCAGATCGAAGAATTAGCAATCACAGAGATGCAATAAACACTGTGAGAAGTCCCTTACACAAGCTCATTCTGGGTGAAGATAAAAAAAAAATAAAAAATTGTCCACCCACAGCATGCCTAAATATTTCTATAAATATGTTGATATATATCTCATATTAATAAGGGATTAATCGGGAGATTTATGACTGGGATCTGGCATTCTGTCCTGTAAAGATGAATAGTCCTGTGATTTGTTTAGCATACTGATATAAAGGTCTTGGCACAGAATGGTGCTGGCCATTGCATGCCTTTAGTCCATGCTCCAGCAGTTTTTGTCAGAATAGAGAGGGCTGGCATGCGTAACATTTCAGTCTTACCTCTCTGAGAGAATCTATGCTAGTATGGGACATGTAGTGGAGCACAGCTCTCCATGAAAGAATATAGCATTTGATACACTGGACATTGATGTACATTCCCTTTCTTTAAATACCCACTACTCTTACAGATAAAAAAACACAGTAGTGAAAAATGCTGACAGTTGTTCACATACAGGATCAGGCATGCGTGTGGTCAATTTGGTCTTTTTTTTTTCTTTTTTCTTTTTTTTAAATCAAAACATACAAAATAAAAAAAATTAAATCTCAAACCCCGATGACCATTTCTGTTAAGTCTGACAAGGATTTTATCTAACAGACTTGCCATCCCTATAGTTCATTCCTGTCACTTAAACTCCACATATAAATCTTTTTATAAAACATACATCAGTAGTTATGTTGCAAATATTTCTGTGCATAATTTTCAAATGCAAGATCAACCAGGAGTAATATAAGGTTAAAATGCAGCTTGCCGGGCATAGACCATCTTTGAAAAAAAAAAAATCCCCTTGTCCTTTGTGTCATCCTCAGACAAGATCTTGCCACAACAGCAATGTTTCTCATTTCCATAATGCAAGCCATTACTGTTCTTTTTAACATATGGGAGTTTTTTTTCTCTGAGCATGCTAACCTACTGCATGCATTTTTGCTATTTAATCAGATCTTGTTTTGCTGCTACAGTCCTCATTTCTTTTTATCTTATGTGGCATTATTGAGATCTTACTTTAATTACATCATGGGTGCTGTAGATGGGTTTCTTGTTCTTACTATGCCTCCTATCCACTTACTGGGGATAGAGCAGAAAAAAAGGGCATATGAATCATAACGGCAACACTTGAGTATACATGAAACTTGTCAGATATAGTATATATTATCAACTATAGTATGTGAACCACTCCATTGTTTTTGGCCCAGAAACTAATTTACATTAGTTAACATGAACTAAGAATGAACGATACTTCTACAGTGTTTATT
This sequence comes from Enteromius radiatus, assembly GCA_032357445.1. Lineage (NCBI taxonomy): Eukaryota > Metazoa > Chordata > Actinopteri > Cypriniformes > Cyprinidae > Enteromius > Enteromius radiatus. The sequence continues at coordinate 8,018,418 of JAUCMS010000048.1, forward strand.
AATTATAGTTCATGTTAATTTCAGACTAAAATTTGGACTAAAAATAATGAAGAGTGTCACATCTATATTGTTTAACAGTGGCTAGATGATGAAATAAATGCTTGTAATGCGACATACCTGCAACGACTACATAAATGATGATGCTAAGGAGGCCCACGATGATGGCCACACAGCTAATCAGGCGAGCCAAGCGTCCCAGGCGTCTTGCGCCATCCATGTCCCCTTGCTGTAGACTGTTTCTGGACTGTAACGAGACAAAAGCGAGAGAGTGTCCCAATTCTCATTACAGATATATGCAGTTTAATCTGTTATAACAGGCTTTGTGTTCTTTTTCAGGTTTCAGATTGAAATTCAGCAGGCTAGGAGTAAGAAGCAAAGGGTCAGAGGTGAGTCTGTGAATAGTTCAAGTGATTTGGATACAGGATGAGGTGAACTGATAAGCATGTTTCCTTATTAGTGTAGCCCTATGCCACAGCCACCCATTAGACGGTCAGTGTACCCTAGGGAGAGCCTCTCCAGTAGACTGCATTAAAGTAATCAATACTGAGCAATAGATTGTGCAGGAAAAAGCCTCTGACACAGTGGCCAACCAATCTCCCCACACTCAAATGCTAATTCCATTCTCCATCTTGTCGGCGTGGTTTTTCGTCTTGCGATGTGACGTAATCTCATTATCATAAAAGAAAGTCCGGAGTCTTGGGAGTTATGCTGCTGTCCAAGGTGCTGAATGGACTTTGATCAGCTTGCCGAAGCACTAAGTAGAACTTAAGCTGCAAATAAGATGTACTTAATCTGTATGGCACAATTCCCAAAAGCATTTCTATCTAAGCAGAGTGTACTGTAGAGAGTATGAGATTCAGAACTTGTGAAACTAAAGCTTTTTTCTTACAGTTTATAACTGTTTAAGTGAAATGATTTGAATGCAAGTTTTTTTTTTTAAAGTAGACATCAGATGTCGATTTTCCAAGTTGTATGATTCTTTGTCTGCAATATACTTTCTTAATGGTGACGTAAAACAACCACCTTTTTACCCTGTCAAAAACCGAGAGCAATATTGGTGCATGTCCCTTTAAATAATGAGTTACTGCTCACCATCATCCTCTGTGACTTTGATGTCAAGAGAAAATTGAGGCTTTTGTTTTTCACTTTTAAATCCAATCCAAAAAAACCTTTTAAATAAAAATAACTGGCTGACGGTGGAAATATGCACATTCTGCATAATCTGTCAGGGGTCAGCCTTAAAAATGCTTGAGAAATGAGACAGATTTATTTTTGTTTCTTAGTTTGTTTGTGTTAATGTGTATAAAGTTTTTAATACTTTTATTTAGTTTTTCTTATTCTATGAAATGAAAGTATAATTAATAAAACAGTATCTATAGCTGAAATAAAATAATTTCTTAGCTTAATATACTTTATAAGATTTTTTAAAAATTAGTTTTATATTATATGATAAACAGTGTAAATTAGATAATTTTGAAGAATTCCAATGTAATTTTCTACACTTCATGTTTTGTGGATAATGGCGAACTGATTTGATTGATTTCTCTAAAATGCGAGCAAACATACTGTTTTTTTTTATCACCTGCAGTAGATCTGAATTCAAATTTAGCATAACTAACTATAGCCAATGCATGATAAAATGTTTTTTATTTAAAATAAGATGTGACAGTTGTTTAACAGTATTCACACATTTAAGTCAATATTTTCACACTTTTGTGACCTTAGTTCAGCACTTTCGTACTTTACCGCTCCTGTAATGATGTATTACATTTATTTAAATTACATGTGGTATTGCAAAAGAGAAAATTCTGTTATTAATCAACCTCATGTTGTATAAAACCTGTATAACTGACTTTCTTCTGCGTATCATAAGGGGAAAAAAAACAATTCTGTCCGTGTAATGGAGTTTTGTATGCTTCCCAACATAATTCAAATTACTGTATGTTCTTGTATGTTAAACAGTAGAAAGAAATGCTTGGATCAACAAGAGGGTACACTTTTCATTCATGATCTTTGTCAAGTTGAGAAAAGAAAAATTTAAGGGACTCTGCCATAATAATTTAGATAGTGCTGGGGAATATATATATATATATATATGTTATATAGCAAAAACATTATGTGGCTTAGAAATCCTTAAACAAACAGAACTAAACAACGGGAAGTTGCCTTGAAAGGCCGACTGTGGAACCATTATACTCTTAATCATGTCTTCAGCGTTCACTTAGAGTGTTCAGGAGGACAACAGCAGATAGGATTACAGCTCTATCAAACTGGTTTTGTTGGAGAAACTGAAGAGCTATCCCCATCGCATACACACACTCTTCCCTCCCCCACAGGGAGTCTCTGCTTCCTCAATGTCACGCTGCAGTTTACCTGTTGCCTTTAGAGCCACAGTATTCAGTTCTGCTCATACATAACAGAAAATATTTGAATAAAATATGTACAGCACTGCTCAATTTATGTTTTTAAGAACAAGCATATTTTATGCTCTACAAGGCTCATTTGACAAAAGACTGTGATATTGTGAAATATTACAATTTAAAATAATTTTTTTTATTATTATTTTAAAATATAATTTATTCCTGTGACAGTAAATCTGAATTTTCAGCAGCCGTTACTCCAGTCTCCAGACTTCAGAAATCATTCCAATAAAAATAAAAACATTGTGAAAACAGTTGTTTTAATATTTCTGTCTTTTTTTTGTCAGTTTAATGCATCAAAAAAAGCATTAAAAAAAACATGTATTAACCCCAAGCTTACGAAAAGTAAATACGCATACAGAAACTTGTGTTTTAATATTTCCTTCTTGAGCATCAAGGACAGTTTGAGTGAGTTCTCACCCACGTCTCAGTGTCGATATCCAGATTAAACACTTAAGACAAGTGTGGGAGTCATGCAACATTTAAGATCCTTGTCTTGTGGAATATTCCTTTGTGTCTGTTTTGCATGTGTAGAAAATCATACGGCACTTTAAAGCAGGACCTGTACCTTTCCCTCTCTGCTAACCTGCCCATCGTCTCAGTTCAAATACTGCAGACTGGCTGTGACATCCTAGCAGGGGTATAATATGTGGCTGGAGCAGCACAAGGTTATTGATTTCCAAGTCTAATCACTGCGAAAAGCCGTATCAGCGCTTTCAATCAGTCTTTTGAAGATACCGTGTAGTAAAATGCCATTTCAATCTCTTTCGTTTAGCATGATGACAGTGCAGTATGTGTCGTGATTCAGCTGCGCAAATGGCTTCTGGCTCTTTGTGTTTTGAGACGCATCTTGCCTGACTGCGGTTTGGAGAATGCTCAGAAACGCCAGTGGATTGTAATGGGCTGTGTGCGGCTTTTCTGAGTTGAGGAGGGGTGTGTCCCGTGACACTGCAAATGGATAACACTGATTCCCCAGGAGCTTTGGCCTGTAATATATTTCTCTTGAACTGAAAAGTCTTGGGCAATTCTTCTGGGCAGATTCGATGACCCCCTTTTCTCCTCACTTTCTCCCTTTCATTGTATGTCACATAAACACACAAGGACGCTCCCCTCCCCCTCTCAGCATGTCCTGCTGCAGCCTGGGAGGGAACAGGAGCTCTTAGCTTTCCCTCACAAGCTTGAGCCATTAATTATAAACAGCCATGCCAGCGGCGAGGGAGGAATGACTAAAAAACCTGAACAATGGAGTCCAAAATGCCTTTTTTTTTTTTTTAAGACTATAATATTTTTGTTTTAATTTGACTCCACATAGTAGTAAACCACATTCAAGTGCTGTAGATATTTGTATAAAACTGCAACTATATTAATAGATGCTTAATTGTAATTTAAATTAGTTTAGGCAATAACTAATGCTCTTCTTTAAAAGAATAACCTACCCCAAACGTTTGTCATCATTTATTGAGTTTCTTTCTACTGTTGAATATGATATTTTGAAAAATGTTGGTTACCAAACAGCTGCTGGAAGCCATAGTCTTCTATAGTATACTATTAAAGTCAACTGTTTGTTCACAGTCTTCAAAATATCTTTTTTTTAAACATTCCCTTTGAAGTTAATGTTTAAAACCACTAATAATTAAATTTCACTGTTACATTTTTAATCACATTTTAGAATAATATATATATGTTGCACATTAAAATGTTGTGATCTCTAAATTCACTTGTAGCATTGTTTACAATTGGTTTTAATTTCTAGTGTTTCATTTTTAAATCTTCAACAAATAGAATAACTATTTTTGGCTCCCCATAGAATGTTTCTTTTTTTTTTTTTTGTAAATATCTGCCATTTATCAGAATTATAACATTTTTTAAAAATAAAAAAAAAAAAAAATTAAATACACATTTATCTCCAGGCTCCATTTAGCTCATGGAAAGCAAGCTTCTGTTGTCAGTGCATGAGCAGGAGCGCTGGAAACACAATCTCACCGGCTGTTTGCTTTCATAATGTAATGTTTCACTCAGCATTGTGAGAACATGATGACACCATATTACAGTATGGGGCTTGTTTGAGAGACAAGCAACAAGCTGCTTAATGCATCAATATTTTCCATACAGTAGCTATTCTATATGAGCTTTTTGTAAAGCTGGAGAAGCAGAAAATGGCAGCCCATCATAGTCTCAGATTCAGAAACAAAGCCATTCAGCATCTCTGCTTGCCATATTTCACCAGCAGAAGCTGCAGCGTATGCAGTAACTGCTTTACTGGTCCTCCCACTGCACTGAGATCGGCCAATAAAATCCTCCCCACCTCCCCATGCCAAGTCAAATGAGTCCTTTCAGCTTCCATGAGCTTCAGCTTACCACAACATCTTATTTGCCACTGTACTGCCTCTGTAAGCTCATTGATTTCAGAGTTCCGGATGCATGCATCCTTACACTACAAAACCTTGCTAGGATGTTGTCGGTTACAATTGTTTTCTAGATCTCAGCTGAAAAGAACTGTTTCGATGTCTGTGGCTAAGGAAGCATGCATCTGGAATCATCCTATAATGGGAATTTTCATGTAGCCTTTTAACACACATACAGCATCTTCTGTGGCATTGGTTTTTCTTCTTTTGTTGTTGTTGTTGTTTTAGACTTCCTCTTGTGACCAGTGGAGGCCACTAAAGTTGCATCCCAAATGACGCACCATTATCATACACTATGCATTCATACATTATGTACTACTGTATGTACTTAACTGTGATGTATGAATTTTCTAAGCTTATTTTGTCATTCATGATCAGATCCTGATAGCCTTTCCTCTTCTGCTATGTAATGAAAGCTGTTATTGTAGAGTGCATGAAATGTCCAACATTGCACACTTTTTTTTCAGTTAATAAAGTGCATCATCTTGTTATTTTAAGTGAACTTTTTGTTTTTGTAATTGTTAGTGTGAACAGCATAGAATAAGTACACAACTTTCGATGCACTTGGTCTTTGTGCTCTTATGTCAAAAGTGTTTTAATACCCTTTGCTCTCATGATTTAGTTTTTGTCTTGAGGGATGTTGAAATTGATCACTGTATTCAGAAATAATAACTCTGCAATATCTAATATTGGTGAAGCCACATTAATGAAAATGTGTGATGCTATTTCAAATTCAGATTTTTGTTGTGCTCATCTCAGAAACAAACTCTGAAAATCAGTAAGTAATTAAATAAATAAATAAATAAATAGGGGACAATTCACTTTTTTAGGAATTTTCCAGTCACAATATTTTTACCAGAATTGTGCACTGCATTGGGTGATGTTTTATAGTTAATGGAAATGTCCATAAAAATATTGGATAATGTCCTTTGTAATGAGTACTTTTTCCGTTACGTCACATATTTTTTTTTTTAAGTGTATCATTAACGTAAAATACTATATCATTTAATATATATATATATATATATATATATATATATAACTAGTGCTGTCACTATTTATTATATTAATTAATCAAAAAAAGTATTTTCAAAATACTACTATGTGTATTTTTATATATATTCATAATAAATAAACATGGTACACATGCATTTATTATGTAATCAAAAACTTTATTTTGAATGTGATTAATCACAAATAATTGTTTGACAGCACTAATAACATGCCTTTGTGTCTTACTCTTCTAAGTGGCTTGTTTTTGTTTTGTAGCTGTTTTAGATTTACATAAAGCTTATAATAAAAAAAAAATCAGAATTTTTCGTTTGAATGCAGTTCCAGTTCTATGCCTTACCCACATTAAAGTTCTGTTACAAACTTGAATAGAAATCCTTTACCCATTCCATTTGGATTATTTAATTTATTTGGTATTTAATTTAATTAGTTTATTTTTTTATTTTTTTTATTATTATTTTATTTTATTCTGACCAAAAGGGTTAAGAATTATGACTCATAATGATGCAGAGGGGTCCTTACAGCAGGTTAGAAGGCTAAACTGATCTGTCTTGTTCTCTGTTGAATTGTCGGGTAGCTATGGTTTCAGCTGTCACTGCTTGGCGTGGATTGAGGGGTTATTTGTATTTGTGTGGACAAACGAGGCTGGGAGACACTATTTGCATGAGTGTGGTCAGTAGTACATGTGTTTGCAGTAAAATATTGGTAGCTTTCAATGCAGCCTCAAAAACTTGACCTAGATCAGGTTTATGAGAAGCATCAAGGACGTAATTGTTCAGTCTGTCTTAACACATAGGCTCTGTAAAGGGTTTCGAGTGGGATGGCTTTTGATAGGGGCACAGCAGGGATCATGCTGTAATCTGTAATGTAAATCTATATAGGATTTTGATCTTTACACGAAGCCGGAGCACATTTGTATGGCGCCTTTCCACTGATGAGAATTTAATGCTCTAATTTGTGTTTCTCCAATAGTGCATGTCCCACTGAAACACTTAGAAAGTTGTAATGAACACTGAGCACACAATGGTTAAAAATTCACTTAAGGCTGAATTTGACTGTGTCTTATTAAATTTACTGAAATGATGTGTTTAAAAGCTTCTCTCCTGTGACTCGGCTGGAAAGTCTCATTTGTATCCTGCTGAGGTTATTGCTGCTCTTTCAAGATGAAAAACTGAACAAAAGCACTCATCTCTGATTAGAAAAACAGTGCATACTGTAATCTGCTAACAAGGCTCTTTTCAAGAAGGATAAGAAAAAAAAAGAAATGCTGCCCTACATCTATAAAATGCATTATCGTGCTAAATAGTTGAAAAAATATCATGAACGCCATGTCTTGTACATCTTCATTAAATACAGATAAATGGTACCACACCCTATATATGTGCACTTTTACTTTTAGTTATGTGGAAAGAAATTGTTTTTGGAATAAATAATTATTAGTTTCTATTCTTTGGAAATGTGTTTGCCTTGGCAGCCTCAACTGTATGAACCTAGTCTGTTCAAAAATAACAACGCTTTTAATCAAAATTAGGCTTGCTTTTATTTTCTTGCTTTTTAAGAACACTTTGCACCATATTTATGCTTCCTAATTGACTGTTTTGCTCCACAGTCCCTAGAGTGTGTGCTGTGTAGGTGCTTGAAGTGCGGTGGAAGTAGTCTGCACCAATTTTCTGGCGAATAGCTCCCTAGCACGCAGTCAGGTCCATTTACCGCGCGCATATGCAGGGCTGTAAATCACACCTGTCAGTGGATCTATGCTCTGCTCTCTCAATGCAGCTCCTGTGCTTTTGCATATGATTTGCAAGAGTATGGCAAGTCATTTTAACAATTATTCTCACTAGATTTAATACTAGTACTATTCAAAATCTATCTATTTTATTACATAGTTTTACATGTCAATAAGTAATCCAATTAGTGACTAGTATATAAACAGTATCAGTATAATGACTACTGTTGTTTTCACTTTTACTGTACTTATTCATTACTTATTCCCTTGCTAGTAAGTGTCCCAGTCATAACAAGTAACTTGTTCTGTTGTTATTGGTTAAGAAAGCATTGAATTCTCTGTGATTCAGATATAAATATAGTATTTTTAAGACACTATGTAGCTCACTAGCTATGATTGCTTTTTACCATATATAAATTACTAGTTTTAATTGTTAAAATAAAAGTAACAAATAAATAAAACTAGTAGTAACAGATAATCTAGATAGAACAGAAGCAGAAGGCACACTAGTCTCTAATAAAGTAAGAAAACGGTTTGCACAAGTAGTTCAATAAGTGCTGAATAAATGATTAACAGATGCAGGAACAGTTAAGAATCTAATGAACAGATACATACAAATTTGGTCAAAGATAGCATAATGACAGATTTTCTAGTACTGCTATCTAACAGTCGCTTTAATGTATACCTGTCATCAGCTTGCCATACAACCGCTAGACTGTGTTTATTGACATGAAAGAGGTTTGTGTTGTTGGGACTTCCAGCACAATTTCGTGCCATACAAAAATATTTACCATACAATGTGGGGCTGATAGTCTGAATCAGAAAATAACACCAAGACTTGAAATATTTCAATTATAACTTAGTGAGACTCACCATAATTGAATAGACCAGTGCAACGATGCTTAGTGGCCACACGGGACAAAAGCAGGAAAATATGACCAGTATGAGGTAGTCTTTGGGTTTCTGTTGCTCTTGGGCGGCATTACCGGTCGATGAAGTGCGTCTCAGGCTCGCTCTGGACGGGGAAAGAGGAGCCGACGGGACCTGCCCCACTGATCCGGATCTCAGCGGCAGACTGTGGCCGTTCAGATCCCCGTCGAGAGCCTTGTCACCCCCGACGCTGACCGTGAAGGAGCTGGAGGTCTTCACCCCGGTGGGCTCGGTGGTCACGAGGAGTTTCTCGGTCTCGGCAGGTTGCGTTCCGCCGCTCTCCCCCAGATTCGATTTCGCAAACTCCGTATCTGTGTTTATTGCCATTGTGGAAATCCAAAGTTAATGTTTCTGAAAGAAAAAAAAAAACTCCTTTTGGCGAATGTGAAATATTATCAAAGTTGTCAGGCGACGCTAATTTCCCATTGTTTACGGTTTAATTTATTTTTTACAACTTAAAATCACTCGTTTGATTTTATTCATAAGGTTAATATGACTTTAAACGTCGAATGAATATGTCCAGATTTTTTTCTAGCAATTTATCAACTAATTAAAACAAGTCAAAGAGGCGTTGTGACTTTATCCTCCCATGTCGATATGGTCATCCTCTCTGTGTGATCGTGTTTAATGGATTCAGTTCCGCTCAGTTCAATCCAGATCGGAAGGCAATCTTCTCTACCCACACACTCAACTAAACCACAGAGACGCCACTCATCTGGACTTCAGCATTTCCACAGCAGCATTACCCAAATGGCGTTGGAAAACCAGTTTTCTCGTGTAAAAATGAAAAAGCAGGTGCCTTTGTGATATTGCAGCAGAAAAACCGAGGGTTAAAGTAGTTGCAGAGCGGCAGTAAGTGCAGTAATGTTCCTCTCTCACCTCCTCTGCATCAATGATGGAGGTACGCTGGTCCTGCAGGACTTTCTATGTAATACTCCCACTGTTCTTCCCTTGGGGATGCTGCAATACATCACTGTTTGTTTGCGAGCCTTTTAAAACATTTTATACCATAAACAAGCATTACTTGTGCTTATTTTCTATATATTTGGTTACTACCAATGAGTCAGAGATTGAAGTGTTTAAAAGGAACATGCACGAGAGAGAAAGAGGAAGTAGCCTATATATTTTGCTAAATAAAATGTTTGAAAAAGTTACATGAGACTCCTATAATTGTGTATATATATATATATATATATATATATATATATTTTATTCATATTTAATATCAACTCTCATTAATCAATCTAGTGGATGGCGTTTAAATGATCTATGTATGTGTGTACCCGAGAACACTGTAGATGGGAAACTAGACAGAAACACAAGGGAATCCCCTTATAATAATGTCTTATGATGCAATGACATTGATTCAGACTGTTCCTGAACACATATCATTGTATGTTGATACATAAACCTCAGGGTATTAATCATGTCAGTGCTGACATATATGTATTAGTACAGGGTTTCCCAGACTGGGCTCATGAATTGATGAATACCGGAAAAGCAGTGCAATAAAAAGGCTAAATCTTCCAGTAATATTTGGCAACAAGAAACCCAGAAGACTTAAATAATTAGTTTTACTCAGTTAAAATGTTTAAATCACTCAAACATGATTAGTTTATGATAAATTTGATAAACGTTTTATATTTAATATTTGAATGCGTTATAGGACTGCAATGTCTGTGCATAAAGAGTGGGACGCACTGAGTTAACATAAAGTTTATGATGTTTTGAGATTTTAAAAAAATGCTGCGGATGAATTAATTATTCATAATTCAGTCATCCACCACCACACAGGAACTGATTGGGTACTATTTTATTGGATGATCTTGCAAAACTACAGCCACACTAACTTACATCTTACATTATAATGTTAAATGAAGAAAAGCAACAAAGCATTTCAGAGGTAAAAAGTCAAAAGGGTTCAACTTTATCCCACATCAAATATTTTTATGATTAAGACTTATTGACTGGTGTTTTCTGGTGTCATTTCAGCTGGAGTCATTTGTTCTGAAGATAAAAGATCTTGGTCTGCTTGTTCTGGATAGGTAGGCTCTGGAGTTGTATGTTCTGGTGATGCTTCTTCAGAAGCTGATTGCTCCAGAAATGTTTGTTCTGCTTTTAATTGTTCTGGAGTAGGTTCTTCTGTGGTAGATTGTTCTGGAGTCACATTCTGAGCAGTTGATTGTTCTGGTATCTCATGATCAGAACTTGTAACTTCCTGTGCTGAAGTTATTTGCTCAGGAGATGTTTGTGTTGAATTAGTTTGTTCTTCACCTGTTTGCTCTAGCAGTGTTTCCTCTGGAGTTGTTTCTTGCTCTGGAATCTCTTGATCTGGATTCTCCAGCTCTAGAGACTCTTGCTCTCTTGCCATTTTTGTGAACATGCCCTTATACTTCAGTCTGTCCTCCTCGTTTTTTAACTCCATTCTCATTTTGAGAACTGCAAGGTCTTTCTTGATTGTCTTTTTCATGCCTGGGTCCAGATCCAGGACTCTCATAAAATCATCTCTGGCCTCAGCTTCATTCCACACCTCCATGTGCGCTTTTCCACGCAGATAGAAGGCTTTCATTGCCCCTGCAAATACAGAGAATGCTTTCAACTGGTGCATTTCACTTCAATAAGCACATCTTCTTGTTATAAGGTCAATTCACATGGCATCAACTGAAAGCTGATTAATGGCGACAGTCAACCAATTACAGTACATCAATGCTTACATACAGTAAAGACCCAACAATCGCTACATTAAGCTCTGATCAACAGATGACAACAGGTGTACTGACAAAACCAGACCAACTTCTGTTGTTATTGGTGTCCGTAAATGGTTGGAGAACATGGTTTTTTGTTACTCACCAGGGTGCTGGTTGACGATGTCAGTTGTGTGTTCGATGACCTCATAGTACTCCTCCATACGTAGCAGACACTGACAGTAGTTCAAAGTAAGCGTGTTGGCCATCTTCTCCATTCTCAGCCAAGGAGCTTCCCATGCCTTTTCCTGAAGAGACAATAAAGGGATTGTTTACCCTCACAATGAAAATATTAATTACTCAACCTCATGTTGTTCCAAAGTTGTAAGACCTTTTTGACTACTATGTACTTGCATCTAAAAATGCAGTACAATGTATTCACTGTGTTCATATTGTATTGCAAAACACTACTGAGGTGGGATACTGGTAAGGTTAGGGACAGTTTGGTGGTATAGGTAGGTTTAAGGTTTAGGTGTAAGGAATGGGTGTATTTTAATTGATGTAATTACATGTAGGTTTTTAATATATGTATCAGTGCAATATAAAAACATGTATGTACAACAAGATGAAAGGTCTTACAAGTTTGGATTGTCGTGAGAGTAATTAATGTCAGAATTTTTATTTTAAGGTGATTTTATCACTTTAATATTACATTAGTGGTATTGTCGTTCAATCCTTTCATGCGCAGAATAATTAAAATATATTTTTCTCAGAATATAGTCATTTTTAAACTACTGAATGCATACAAAACAGCTACAGAGGTGTGTTTTTGTTTTTTTTTACCTTTGTCTGCACATTCTTGATACACATAATGGCTTCTTTATATTTCAGTGTGGCATCCTCATATCGGCCCTGTTTGAAGAGCTTGTTCCCTTGACCGTGGAGCACAGGTACTGCTTTCAATCTCTCTTCATCATTCAGAGCCCAGGACTCTCTGTCATACTCACTGGGCTGCTGTACCTGAACCCATTATTGATTACTACAGTAAGTTTCACACATATCAAACAATTTCCAGTTAGTACCACATCCTAAACAGACATTAAAATGATCCCCTAGCTCCACCTAGTGCGCATTCTGTGTACTGCTCCTGCGAATTAAACCAGCAGTCAATAATAATGTATTTCGCTAAATATCACATTGCAGATATACAAATAAAAGGTTACAGCTGGTGCATATGCATATGTAAATTATATTACTAAAGAAGACAAAGTCCTGGACACTGCTGTAGCGTGCAAAGAATAATTAAATTCAAAGTGTATTAGTTAGCACTGCAGCATTTCGATCTTTCTAAATTCCTGACGAAGGTCTTTAGGCTAAAACCTTGCAGTGATAATAAATATTGAACCTTTGCAATCTAAAGCAGTGCGTGAGGCTTGTTCTTCATGTAGAAGTAAAATCCATATTACATATTAAAGTATGTTTAGGCAAAATTAGGCCATTTTTTTCCAATGTGCCTGAAAAACCAGACCTTCAGAAGTTCCATTACAAAGTAAAGAGGCTGTGGTTCTTTCTGAAGCTCATTCAGATCATCGTAGCCCAGGCTGTGGTAGGCAAACATGTTGGCCATGCCGCAGGTGTGAATGTGCCAGTCCACTGGGTCTTTCCCCACTGCTATTCGCCGCAAACTCTTCGCCACTATTGGATACATACCGGTGTGCTGAGGAAAGAACATAAAACACTTATTAACACTAATACTTATTTCTAATCCCTAAAATAAGTCATTTTTAAGGGTAACTCAAATTTCCATTCCCAACTGATATTTTAAAAGCTGTGGCACTTTTCTAAAGCTTAAAAGTGTGTGTTTATGTGGCTGATGTGTCCATGACTGTGTTTGTATTAACGATCCTGGTATTTCCTATAATGCTGTAGAGACTGTTAGAGCCACAGTACTGTATCTCAGGTGCTGGGATGGCAGCTGTATGATGATTACACCATGTGGAACAGCCTCAGATTAATCCTATTTTGTAAGGATTTAAGCTTTCCATCAGGCTAATGTATATTACAGTCTGGAACTCAACGTGGTATTCCACAACTTGCTTGTAGCGTACCGTAAAGGTCACTGACTGAAATGTCAGTCACCACATATCATCTGAACGCATTTACTGTGTAAAGGGTCAGCAGTTTATGATATCAATTTATTATTCACTCAAAGTTGAAGTGTGGATAATTTTTTAAGATTTAAGGTGCAGGAATATGTTTTGAAAATAATGTGTTTTAATCAGGAAGAATGCAATTTGATCAAAAATTGCCTTAAGGACTTACAAAAGTACAAAAAATACAGTTAAAAAAAAAGCTACTTTTTTGAACATTCTATTTATCAAGGATCTCAAAAAAATAATATCACTGTTTCCACAAAAATATGAAGCAGCACAGCTGTTGTCAACTGATAATATTAAAAAATGTTCCATGAGCACCGAATCAGCATATTAGCATGATTTCTGCTGAAACATCATCTTTGTTATGACAGAATGAAGCTATATTTTAACATATATTTACATAGAAAACAGTTATTTTAAACTGTGATAATATTTTACAACATTACTGGTTTTATACCGTGGTGGGTATTAGAGACTTTTAAAAGTGTAGGAGAAAAAACTCATTTTGAGAAAACAGCCACAAAGAGATAAAGTGCTATGAGAGAAACACCAGAAAACAAAAAGCCCATAAGCTCAAATTTGACAGGTGCGTGAAAAACAGGGGTTTTGCCCGCAGTGTCTCCCCTTGAAAATTGAGTCAATAAAATTATTTAATAATATTAACAATAATAATAATTATTATTTATATATTTATTCATTTAATTTTATTGGATTTGAATTCAATAGATACCATTTAGGCCTACTTCAGATCCAGTTCAATAGTCTCCACTATTCAATTTAATCACAATTGGTTTACATTTACTCTGTAATGTGTAGTATTGAAAATCACATGATACTTACAATAACATCACACCAGAACTCAGCCACCTCTCCTATGTGCATGGACATGAGCAGAGTCTCCCAAACATCCAGTTTAAACATGTTCCCGATCACCATTTCCATGGGCATACCTGCCTTCTTACTGTCATCTATCACGGTGCGCTCATCATTGCAGAGCTGAGTACGGAAATGGAACGTCACCTGTAGAAGAGGTAGAAAGCTTTATGCCTATATTTTGTCATTTTGGGTTAAATCTGCTGTTAAATCTACAAAAAACAAAAATAGTACTCAGCACTAAAATTCTCTATATACTTCATAAGACCTTATAGTTTATTAAAAGTTATTCAAAGCCACACACTCCCTACAAATGATGTGTTCAACTTACTAAGACATTAAAGAGACTCTGTGTCTGCTCTAAAACTGATTATATAATCCCATAAAAACAACCTATTATTTGTTTAATGAAAAAAAAAGACTCTAGATTCATTTCAACAATGAAATGACTCACATCCTGGAACAGTTTCTACTGCTAAAAATGCTCCTGCCAAATATGTGTATAAAATATGACTGTGAAGCTATACCTTAGTTCCTGTGACAAGTTTGGGCTTCTCACCGGTCCCTCCATACAAGATGCTTTTCTTGATCCCTTCAACACCCAGCATCATGGTGTCCTCCATAATGTTATATATTTGTATTGGAAGTGTGTTTGTGTGACTGAAGAGGTGTAACTGACTGGATCTGGATTAAGAAGGCTAGGATAACAGGATTAGGCCCAGCAGCCCCTCCTTCTCATCCACAGAAGGGCTTTCCTCAGCATTTTCATCATTACATCCACAACCAGAAGAGCCCAGAACGTTCTGGACGAAGCTTCTTCCGGTTCTTCAGCCACCTTCTGTTCAATCCCAACATAATGGTCTACAGGAACACCGAAAGAAAGGATAGAGCTGGGTATGGACTCAATGACCCCATCACACACATGTGGCCGACAGCTGGATCGCAAAAAGCGTATTGCAGCACCGCCGGTGCCGAGCTCCCGCCGAGACAAAAGTTTGGAACAACCCATCTGCGTTATGTAGTTTTGTAGGACTGTCCTGGATTAGACACTAAATTACATGCAATTATGGTTTTTACAAGCCATGTCTGAACATTGTGTACCGGCCAATCGCATATCTGAACCCTTATTAGAATCTGCGATATTAGTAAGAAGTGGATTCGCTGGACAAAACAACCATGGGACCCAACTATCAAATATTTAATGGTAACCCCAGAACTGATATCTCTGCCATTAATAAGAGCGGTCACACATGCATATTGGCTGATTTCTTGAAGATGTTTTAGTGCAAGTTAAAAGTTTATTGTACATTTCCTGTAACAATAACAAAATGTACTGAAATTTGCATTCCTGAAATCACATGGTCAATTTTTTTTTTAATGTTGCTACCCAAGTCTATTTAAAAACCGTGTATTGCCCTCTGCTGGTCACAATGTGGACTTTGCAGTCTTAACTTGGCTCTTAATTTAGGACTCTCTTCAGATTCAGAATGTCACAGTCTCTGTCTGTTCCTTTTTAAAAAAATAAAGAATGTTTAAGTAAATGCTTTATCGTTGTATTATATTTAGAGTTTGTTTAGTTAAAAAGCAGTAATGAATGTAGGCCTGTATAATATTCCATGAGTTTATGCGGTTGTACAGTAGCCAGACATCCCAACCTACAAAAACCCATTTCAGGGAGATAAGATGTCTTGCATGCACACTCTTGCTCGCTTAGTCTAGATTCTGGGATATTTGGTCTAATTCATCAGGGAGCCTCTATCAATATACAGGAGACTCCCGGAACATCCGGAAGACTTGGGATGTCTTAGTAGCTAAGCTAGCTTATAGTATCTTGCAGAAGTAATACTGAAGGTTTCAAACCAAATGGGCTTCCAGAAGGACAATATACACATTTCTATTGTTTATTTGATCAGTAAATATAATAACATTAATATTGCCAAATATTGATGCAATTGCAAATATATTTTCATATATTTATTTATTTCTGTGATGGCAAAGCTACATTTTCAGCAGCTATTACTCCCATCTTCAGTGTCCAAGACATGTCTTAGGCTCATTCTGAATGCTCTTCATAGTCAAAGATGAAAGTTGTAATCTTCTCCTCTCAAAAGACATCCAAAAGCTAAATTATTAGCATGTTGCCATGGGTACAGACCAGAATCATTATGGTGTAATGCTTCAATGTTTTCCTGAAAGTGAAGCTTAATTTTAACAATTAAAAATGCTTATGACAGTACCTATATTACACAGCTTCACTGTTAATGACAAGGTTAAATCATTTAGACCTTGTATCTGTTTCAATGGCTTCACTCTTCTCTGGGGTTTTATGATTTATGACATTTGGTGTTAGCCAAATTGCTTTTTGATTTACAGCCTGTGACAGAGCAGAAAATATGACATAATATGGAGGTTTACCTTATACAAGGAATATCACATCAAATTTTTATCTTTTTTTTTTTTTTTTTTGCTAAAAAGCTTTCATTTATTTCTTGAGCAGTTTCAAATTTACACGTAAAAAGTAACTGTCATTAAAGAACAATGACATTTCTGTTTTCAAAAAATTCTCCTTACTAGGATGAGTTGATTTCTGGAGCTCATCATGGCTGTTCTGTTTGATGAATGCTGCAGTGGAGTGGCTGCAGTACGATGGCTGTAAGTGGGTCTGATCTGTGCAGCTCTGTGATTGCTCACCTGCCACAGACGCAGAAGGACATTAATGATGCTGTAAGTGAGGTTTAGCGTCAGAGTGACTCATGGAGACTGCGTCAGTTCACCCACGCATGCTACGTTGTGCATCTGCAGCCACGTGGAGAACGGCATTTGCACCATTAAAACCATTCTATCAACAAAACGAAAACCTGAATATTGAACATGTATCAGCAACCCGCTCATGTAATGTGACACTCACTGCTGGGCTCAGAATTAAGCTGTGATCATAAAAAGATGAGGACAACCGGGAACAGACAGGTGACTGGTCTGTCAGCTTTAAGCCATGGTGATGTGTGTGTGTGTTACTCTCATCCAGCCTTGTCATAATGTGATACATTGTCCTGACCTGACACTACATGAAACTGTAGGAAACATCCTGTGTTAGGAAAGGAAGTGGTATCTGAGACGCCATTCCCCTTCAGGGAGCCCATTTTCTGTGGCCTTTTCATACATCCTGTGCTCTGCTTTCAGCCGACAGGACACGTGTGTTAGGAACTCTTCAGTCACCCATGCTTTACTGAATCAAAAGAACCCTGAACACTCCTCCATGACGAGCTCATTATACACTCATCTGTGCTGGTCTGTTCATGTGTGTGTGCCTGCTGATAGATAGATGATAGATAACAACAGAACAATAGATAGATAGATGGAACGATAAATAGATAGAAAACAACAGAACAATAGACAGATAGAGATAGATAGATAGATAGATAGATAGACAGACAGACAGACAGATAGATAGACAGATAGATAGATAGATAGATAGATAGATAGATAGATAGATAGATAGATAGATAGATAGATA
>JAUCMS010000048.1:8036236-8046691 GCA_032357445.1 Enteromius radiatus
GATAGAATGATAGAACAATAGATAGATAGATAGATAGATGATAGATAGAATGATAGAACAATAGATAGATAGATAGATGATAGATAGAATGATAGAACAATAGATAGATAGATAGATAGATGATAGATAGAATGATAGAACAATAGATAGATAGATAGATGATAGATAGAATGATAGAACAATAGATAGATAGATAGATAGATGATAGATAGAATGATAGAACAATAGATAGATAGATAGAACAATAGATAGATAGAACAATAGATAGATAGATAGATGATAGATAGAACGATAGAACAATAGATAGATAGATAGAACAATAGATAGATAGATAGATAGATGATTGCTAGATAGATAGATAGATAGATAGAACGATAGATAGATAGATGATTGCTAGATAGATAGATAGATAGATAGAACGATAGAACGATAGATAGATTGAACGATAGAACAATAGATAGTGTGAAGTGAGTGTGTGTAATACCTGTAAGCTCCAGCAGGAGGGTGTCTGTTTGTTCAACTTTGTTCTGAGTTGATCAGAGCTGCCTAAACCTGCAAAGCAGACACACCTGTAACACTGAGCACTGCTCTATTCCTCATTAATATTCTGCAGTCAGCAGCACTATCCAAGACACTGGTGCTGCTTTCCAAAGTGTCTTTAAAAAAGTGTCAATAAGGATCACATCATCCAAAAATAAAGGCCTATATCCAAAGATGACAGTGGTGGTAGCCTAAAGTCACCAAGATTATCTTACCTAACTCTAACCCAAACTTTAAACCTAACCAAAAATAAGGGTGACTGGAGAATTACTGGGATCACAAACCTGATCTGTGACTATAGCACCCTTGAGCAGCTCACTTAACCCCAGAATGTCCCTTTAATGAGTATGCCATCTGTCACTAAACAGTAACTTAAAAGTCATTTTTATGCGATCATATATACAAGAAAACCTGATATGACTGTAATCTGAGTTCCCTCATATAATACTGTAAGATACCATCTCCTGACAGGATAATGAATTCAGAGTTGACAGTGTCATGTTGGCCTTTGGGATCCAGGGCAACGAGTGGCCGATATCTCCCTGCTGGAGCCTCATGTACCTCCCCTCGACCTTTAGATACATACCACCGCGCATAGCAGGCAGTACAAAGGGCACATGAGCGCACACTCTCACACTGAGCGCCTGCTGACACAGCCACCTTCCCACCATCATGTGGGACGAGCTATTCTATAAGCTCCGTCACTCAGGGAGACCAGCTGACCGGGATATTCTGGGATGGCAGGTCCAACTCTCAACTCTAAATGCTCTTTAACCTCTTCGGACTTTAGAGACCTGCAGATCTATGACTGACATTATGGACACTCTACAGGGCAAAGCATTATCGCTAAAGAGTCCTAATACTCTCTCTAAGCATAGCATTACTTAACACACAGACAGGTCATATCTGCACTGACCAGAGTGATCTGTGCACAGGTGTCATTTTTGCATTTTGCATTGAGATGATGTATGCGTTATTGCTTTATTCTCTGATAAATCTCAAAGATGCATCCAAAGTTTGATCAAATGAGGATAAAAGCCACACAAGTACCAATAGCATCTGACTGACATCCAACCTTCCATAAGGTTTATAGCCGTTACAAGTTCAGTGCATTTAAGTTTCATGATGGAATAGATGATTATAACAAATTGTTATATATAACTCTTGAACTGCATGATCCTAAAAAATATGTTTTTGCATTGATCTTAAAGTTCTATGCATTCATCTGTTTGTATACGCTGTTTACATCGAAACTATATAAAGTATATTTTGGGATTAATAACACACACATGTGCATTTGTCTGCACACAAGTCCAAGCAGAAGCAAAAATTGCAAATAGGTGATGTGCGCAGACATCAGTTAATTGTGAAAATTACATAACGCGGACTGTCTGTGAGCAAGAGCAAAATGTATTACTATTGACTATTGCTGCATTGAGAAGCTTTGTTTTGCCATCCGCCATTTTCTGCTGTGTCCCAATCAGAAATGCATCCTTCATTTCACAAGCAATGAAAGATTCTGGATCCTACACAGCCCAGAGTATCGTGGGGATTTATTATGACAATGAAATTATTTTTTAAAAGACAAATTCAGGATTATACTAATTTGAACACGTGACAATACAAATGTTCAAAAAAACCTTGGTATGCCGCCCCCATCATATTAAACATGTTTAATAATTAGGATTTAAATTAATGACGGCTATATGATTAAGTCAGTACAATAACCAATGCGTGACCTCAAAACAGGTGCTGTTATGGCTCCGTTGGATAGTGGAGACAGAGTTTTGTAGTAACACAGTCTGAATAATGTGTGGAAAACATCCAAATTGTAAGGAGAAAAAGAAGTGCTGCAGTGAAATTACCTCAGTTTTGAAAGTACTGGGGGAGTACAGCTGCGTGCTCGCTAGCTAATGTAAACATCAGCAAAATATCATGAAGATCTGCTGCGTGAGATCGTGTGAGACGCTCCCTATGTCATGATAATCTTAATAACAACTTGTATTGTGTCATGCGCTACGATGGTCAAATCCTGTAGTGTGTGCTTGCTTAAGATTTGAGGGAAGAAATTCTGCTAAGATTCTTCTTATGTGTGTGCTGCAACCAGATTTCATAATCGGTTAAGAGTTTAAAACTCCTGTAGTGTGAGCCCGGCTTAAGATGTGATTTTATAATTAAGGATGCAGCCTCTAAACTTGGAACACTAATCTAAGATTTACTGAACTGTTTAACACATACAAACCTACCTTTTTTGGCACATTCCTTTATGGTAAAGTGGTGTTGTTGTGGCACATGTAAAAAAACCATGGACGGCATGGTACTATTGTCTTACAAATGTTTTACAAAGTGTACTTCAGTCAAGTCCTGCAGTAGCATCCTTGAAGCCCTCTTAAGATGCTGGATTCAAGAGAGCACGCCAGTAAATCCTCTTCAGATAAATCTCATTTAATGTGTCCGACCACAAAACTTGAACATTGTAATCTCACAGACATTCCATCATAAAACCCACCTCACCGACACACGCCGCTCACCAAGGCCTTTGACATTTAGTCACATGAGTGACGCAGCTGTTGTTGAACGTGCTGCTAGTGTGACGCTGGAGAAGCAGATCTCTCGGGGTAGTGCGCAGTGTGTGGTGTTCTGGGGTCCCGCAGGTCTCTGGAGGGGTAGGAGTCAGAGCCAGACGCGTGTTGGGAAGCCAGTAACAGCAGGGCTAAGCCAAAGCTGGGATGCATTATCACATTCCTCCATGCAGAGAGCCAGAGCAAAAGGTCCACTAAACAGTCCGCTCACAAGAATGCAGGCAGCAGGGAAGCTTTGGAAAAACACAACATCTTCTGTGTTTATGTAGAAATGTTACTGAGGAATGTGAGTCATGTGATTCACGACACATCAGTTTCATCTTAAGATCGCCTGGATGAAAAACAAATAGGTGGACAACTTAGTTTAATGAGTAATATCAAATTCAACCCTATTGTTGCTTAACCACATAATGAGGGTGTGGCAAAAATCCATGTTCTTGGGAATAATCAGTGGTCAGGCATAGGATTAGTGAAGTTTCTCAAAACTGCATTCTGAACATTCCTGTGCCCCAGTGGCGATGTTCCTGTCAGATATACTGTAGGTCTTCACAGGTGAACAAAGGCATGTATGCTTGTCATAGTTGACAGGAACGTCTATAAATAAACATAAATACACACATCCCAAGGACATCAGGGTGTGAATGCAAGAGAAGGTCTCAGGTGAGAACATCTCAGACTAAAGCAGACCCACCCAGATGCACTCACTGACCTCCCCTGAATCAAATGCAAACCTCTCCGCTGAAAAAATGGGTCAATTCGCCACAAGAAAGAGAAAGAGCGTGAGAGAGTTTGAGGGAGCGTGCGTGTGGGAATGCCAGAGTGTTTTAGAAAATGAAGAAACGCTTTGTTGCAATCTATTATTAAAAACCTCCACTAGTTATAAAAAATCTAACGTGCATTTGCATACAGCTATCAACAATGCATTTTGGCTCTAAAGCTTGAGTGTACGATTGGTATTTTCAACAGTTAGCCAACACTCACAGCCCGTTTATACAACACTTAGTTTCATCTTTGAATTTAATTGGCTTAGCTGTCTATGTTCTAGACAGATTGTCAGTACACACATCAATGATTATTTTTGCAGGTTATATTATTCAGCCAGTAGGTGGCGACAATGAATGAGTCTTTATGAATGAGACATTGAATCATTCATCCAAAAGATTTGTTCTGAAATGCAGTTAATTCACTTTACCAGCCCATGAGGCCATGGGAGAGTTTTTTTTTAAGGCAGTGAAATGGAAAAGGGCATAACTCCAGCCTTGAGATCTCCAAATGGGGGCAGGAACTCAAAAAGAGGGTGTGGCTTCTTCCCATTGACAGAGGGGCACATAACATGCATGCACAATTTCTTTCTCCCAATCAGCTTCAGCGCAAACTCCGCCCCACAGATGATTCTAAAGATTGTATTGGTTGTGTTAATCACAGTGTTAATTTCCTGTACTATGCCAACCCCTAAACCTACCCCACACCTGACCCTAAGCTTAACCAGTGCGTTTGGCTGCACGGTGGGATTGGTAATGATAAAGAAAGTTAATTGTAGTTCAAGAGATAAGCAGTTAATAAGATTATGCAATATGAGATTGCTGAGCCAGGCCGTTCTGTAACTCCCCAACCGGAATTCACCAGAAAAATAACAATTGGCTGAAGCCAGCCAATGGTGAAAGTCTTTGAGCAAAGAGACCCCCACTTTGGAGGTTCTGCCCATTTTTGGAGTTCCCGCCCCATTTTGGAGATCTCCAGTCTGCAGTTAAACCTACTAGGATCTTTTGTGCACCTCAAAAGAGTGAATCATTTTGCAAAACAGCCGGTTCAATTGATTCAAAACTTTGTTTCTCTTTGTTTTACACATAACTTGTTTATGTAACTGTTGTACCACAGCAATATCTTGCAATCATCTTTTTGCTTGAAACAGTATTGTACAACAGCCTCATGGCTAAGAGCATTCTTCCTCATATATTATTGCTTAAATAGCTTTACTTACCTAAATGCAGGGTTTGACAGGCCTCAGCCCGTTGAGACAGATCAGCTGAGAGCAACAATGAGCCAGTGTGGGAAACGTCACTGTTCCTTTTTCATTAAACAATAGCACTAGGCCCCATGCCATGCTGCTGTTGGATGTCATGTCACCCTGTTCACATGGACACACTGTACTCCTCACGAGGAAACAGGAACTACATACATTCCTCAAACCGCAATGCTGCAGAACAGCTTTATATTTATTGTCTCTGCATGTCAATGACATGATGGAATGAGATATTTAAACTATCCCACAAGAGTATTATTTTACATAGCCAGCTGTATTTGAAATGTATTCTAAGGTGTCCATGTTACAGTGTAATTACAAATTAAAGTAGGCTACGGAGTATTACATGAGTACTACTACATGGATTTGGGATTACTTGTGTGTAGTTATACATAAGGGGAAATTCTGTCATTAATTACTCACACTTAAGTCATTCCAAACCCTTAAGACCTTGGTTTTTCTTCTAAAGACAAATTAAGATATTTTGATGAAATGTGAGCGCTCTGATTCTGACCCTCCAGCAACACAACTGAGATGTTCCCAGGTTCAGAAATGTAGGAAGAACATCAGTAAAATAGTGGCATCCATTCGTAATTTTACAATTTTAGGTGAACTATTCCTTGAAGTGTTATTATAATAGTAAGGTTTAGCAACCGTACCATATAATCTTCTAATTTTAATATATTGCTTATATAAACAAAATTATCTGAACCTAGGTGCCCCTTTTAAAGCTAAACAAAAGCTAAATACACATAATTAGTGGTCTAGACTTAAGTCTAAAAAGAGGATTACCATTGTCAGGTTGTCAAGTTCGCCCAAAACAATCCAACGTTTTGTCACCTGGTCACAGTTCATCTCTTACAGAAGAGAGAAGGCCTGACAGACTAATTGAATAAAATGTATGTATGTACAGTGTCATTAATATTCAAGTAAATACATATCAGAAATGTGCCGAAGTAAAAATGTTATAAAAAAATTATATAAAAAAAAGACAGTGACTGCGTCACAAAGTTCAGTTGTGATGGAGGTAAAGGGAGAGTGCTGTACTCCGAGGCATCATGTCCCTTTAATGAGATTGTCTAGTCCGTGTAGTTCCCCTGGTCAGACTTTCCATGGAATTACATAACCAGCCTTTAAACAGAGAAGGGAATCATCGTCTGCTGGACAGGTCCTGTGATGACGCCACTGCTGGGATTAAGCACGAAGGTACAGAGATGACAGATTAATGATTCACAATGAATTTTAACTGCCTCCTATTTTCCCTACATTTTTGTTCTTCCTGTTCTCCATCCATCCCTCCTACGTACTGCTCAGATATGTACTCCTTTAATCAATTTTTCACCTTTTTATTCTAGGATTTTCCTAATAAGGTCTCTCCTCTGGCTATTTCTGGATCCGTTGGCTGCATGCTGCTATATGTATCACACTGCTTCATTTAACAGAGAGGCTAGTTACTTACTCATACATTGGTGGGTGTACATATGCTCTGAGTCATCCGGCCCTCAGACACCCTGCATATGGGATTTTCCAACAGCATCTAATGAATTCACCAGACTGTGGGGAGCGGCTCTAATCACAGGGCCTGAACATGGACCTGCTAAGAGGGCTGCTTGTTTAAGAGCAGGAGTTGAAGCCCCGACAAACATCCCCATTTACAAGAAGAAAGGTGAGGTTTGAGTACTCAAATATGCATATATTTGTGTCAAATTTTTAAAAGGATAGTTCACCCAAAATTGAAAATTCTGTCATTAGTTACTCAGTCTCATGTTGTTCCAAACCTGTAAGACCATTATTCATCTTCTGAACACAAGTGAAGATATTTTTGATGACCCTGCATAGACAGCAAGGGTCCTACTATGCGTAAGGTACAGAAACATAGTAAGGATGTAGTTAAAACAGTCCATGTGACATGGTTCAACCATAATTTTAGGACGTTACGAGAATATTTTATATGCTCAAAGAAAACTAACAAGAGACTTAAGTAATGATGTAATTTTTATTTTGGGGTGAATTATCTCTAACACAGGACCCCAAGAAGCATTAATCACAAATTTAACCTACTAACATGATACATAAAAACACATACATATGCCCACACACTTATTACAAAAAAAAAAAACTATTTTATGTGGTGTTCCATGGAAAATTAAAAGTCAGGTTTGAAATATTTTTGGGTGAACTATCACTTTAATGCACACCGACAAGTAAAATATTTTAAACAAATGAAGAACATTTAGGCACTGGAAATCTGGGCCAAAGGCCATTCCTGCAGTGAGTGTCAATGACGTGAACTGCAAAGATCAGGTGGGATGCGGATATAAAAACATGGAGCCCTGTCGTAAATGAGAATGACTGCCTTACATTACATGTGACTCTTCCTGGTTTTCTTCCTGGCTATAAGACCGAACAGTCACCATGAATCACCCTCAGTCTCTTGAGGCCATTGTACGGTACTGAATTACACATTGTGCCACTTGCCAGTCAGACGGGTTACATGACACCCGCTGTGCAACAGGCAGGCTGTGGTACATTGACCCGGTAAAAGGAAAAAGGCACCAGCGTGCCACATGCCTAAGGGCAAAGGTCAGGCAGGATTGCAGGATGCTGAAACAGTGTTGCGACACGGATGTTTCATCAGGTGAATGATCTCCTGCTTGCCTGGAACTCAAGGTAATCTGGTTAAGCAGCTTTAACCCTGCGGACGGGGGGAATTTAGAGGAGTTGTAAAACCCCTTTGCACCAAGTCTGGATCTGTTCTTTCGCACTTGTGTCTGAGCAGTCCATGTGGAGATAAATATTTCATCAGTCCACCCAAATGGACTTCTGTT
This sequence comes from Enteromius radiatus, assembly GCA_032357445.1. Classification (NCBI taxonomy): domain Eukaryota; kingdom Metazoa; phylum Chordata; class Actinopteri; order Cypriniformes; family Cyprinidae; genus Enteromius; species Enteromius radiatus. The sequence continues at coordinate 8,044,210 of JAUCMS010000048.1, forward strand.
TCGTGAACAGATTTTGTGTGAACATCGAACATGGCGTGTGAAACATGGTGTACCAATGAATCTTAAATTCCTATGTTTGTTCCAATTTAAATTGAATTAACGTCCGAACGTCCAAAATTGTTCCAGATGCAACTGCTTACCCTTTGCGAAAAACAAACCATAAGACAAAAAAAAAAAAAAATAACTTTAAGGGCCTCATTTATGAAACACACAAACAATTAGACTTGATCCGAAATGCCATGAATTTTACACTGACAAAACAGATTTTCTGAAAATAATAATAATGCTAATAGCGTATGCCTGCACATGTACAGAAACCAGACCATGTTTGTTTGTTGTGCATAGAGATGTTTAAAAGAATGCTTAAATATAAAAAACATCTTTATAAAATCTTTCTGAATGCTCTGAGCACCCTGTACCCTGGTGCAAAGTAACTGTGAGGTATCTGACCTCTGCCATTTGGGATTATTTTGCACTTGTGGGGCCCTTTCAAGATGAAACCTTAATTAAACAAAAAGGGCTCTGTGACCCATCTCACATTCAAGGAATGTTCACAGACACAAGTTGTCCCACTTGTACCTCATATGGGGTAAAAAAAAAAAAAAATAAGCAGCACTGACATCAAGTTGGCAGATAGTCAATGGTGGATCATAGCACGCAATATATTTTGCCTTTTGACCTATTCCTTGAAACAATGCTTTGAGAGGCAAAATAATTCAAGGCCATCAGTCAAGCCATGAAACAATGAAAATAAGATTAACCATAACGTACTACACTAAACTGAATCTTGACCTTGTAAAGTTTTGAAAAATTTGATAAGAAAAGCTAGAAATCATGTTAACATTCATAGAGAATTTAGAACCACAACAAAAAAATAAATCACATTTTAATAGTAAATAAGGGAAGTCTTCTCCAAAGCCATTTTATTTTTTATTTAAGCATCACATCATTCAATCATATTTGTCCATATATCAAAGTCTGTTCGTTTAGACTTTCATAGAAATCTAATCTAAATCAAGGTGTTAACCCTTACCGTCTGGCCCTAAAGAGGGTTAAAGCAGGAATATCGCACTGTACTATCATGGCCTAAGTGCACCTGAAACACAGACAGGCCGAGCTTCTTTAAGAGCAGCTGACACAAGGACCCTCAACAATCTTTTAATGCACTTGTGGAGATTTGACATTAGAGTAGAGCGGATCACGTAGGCGATCTTCGCACATGACCTGAAGAAGCCTTTGAGAGGAGGTAAGAACTATAGGTAATGTTACATGTGCAAAACTGTGACCCCGTTGAGAGCTCAAGGAGAGAGCGGCATGATCTTGTACACGTTTGAAGGGAGAGGAAAGGAGAGCATATTTAAAGGCACGCGGCATCTGGTTCTGCTAAATGCCTAGAATATTCTCAGTTTTCATCTGGCTGGGAGGATTTAGAGGGATGTATTTTCATATCCTGTTTTCTGTGCTGGAGAAGTCAGCCTTGAGGAGTTTACGGATTTGTGTAAGGTCAGTTGACGTGATGAGGATGTGCATATAGGCTGATCTCTGAGTGTGACCGAGGTTATATGCGTACATAGTGTGCACAAGCTCATAAAAAAAAAAAATCACATTTACGCCACAGAACTGCCTCGAAAGGGAAAGAGGAAGTTACGCTTTGCAGACTTTCATCAGCTGTTCCCTGGAGCATCTCTACGACATTCAACACACAAACATATCAAAGCCTGGGCATGTTTCCAGAATGCATGGAAACATCTATAAGAACACTACTTTCAGTAGTGCTTAATGTTTCCGCCCACTAAATGTCAGGTCCACCATTTGCTACAGCAGAAGCGCAAGATGGCCACCTCTGTCAGTTCGGTTGAAAGCACAGAATGCCACTCCCGTACTGCTCCACACCCAAATAAGGGCAAGGGACCCTCACTGGGCCAGGAATGTGGCTGAGTCAGCATGGACCCCATACGGTAGCCTTTGTTTATGCCTGAGAAGAACAACTAGCCAAGCTCAGACAGCTCACGTGAGCAGGCTGCTGGAGGGAATGACAAAAATGGGATCCGTCTGATCCAGGATTGGTTGAGACGGGCTCATCGACTGTCTGGAATGATGCCGTTACCTCTGCATCACCATCTCTGAGCTGACGTGCCAGGAAAGAGCCAACCACAACAGTTCTTCAGCTGGCAGCTTTAGCTGGTACACAAGGACATAAAGCTTGCCAGTGAAGAACTGCTGCAGGTCAGCCAGTGGCCTTCCCGGATTCTGTTCTTGAGACGCCACAAAAAATGTGGGAATAGGGAGTGGCAGGATCTGCAGAGGCAAAGAAATAAAGGAATGTTTGATGAGAAAGAAGACGGACAGTAAAAAAGATAGCAAAATTAAGTTCATTATAATTCTTCTAGTAAGGTCAAAGTCATCATATATATATATATATATATATATATTAGTGCTGGGCAATGATTAATCGCGATTAATCGCATCCAAAATAAAAGTT
>JAUCMS010000048.1:8046791-8093969 GCA_032357445.1 Enteromius radiatus
ATATTATGTAAAGAAAAACTTTTATTTTGGATGCGATTAATCGCGATTAATCATTGCCCAGCACTAATATATATATAAATAAAAGAAAAATATTTTATCTATATTTAATACAAACAGAGCTTCAATAATTAAGTTTAGAAAACATTGTTTCAATTAATCAAGCAATAAACAGTAAATTAAAGTATAAATATATAAAAATCTTAATTCATACGGTAAGCAAAGAAATAAATTACAACAATACTTATAAAATAACAGCAAGAAATCAGATGGACAATAACAGCATGTTGGCTATAAGAGTAAAAACAATAAGTTCATTATAATTCTTCTTTAAGGGTTCTCAATGTTTCGTTTTTGATGTTTGATTTATGTTAATGACTATTTATTGACAATTATTTGTGAACATTCAAATGCAATTAGTTGCATCACCACAAGGCACAAGCTATTTTTATAGAGCACATACTCATATCTGTACTAGGAATACTGTAGAAAGACTTTAATATTACTATCTGTATGGAATATGACAACTAGTGAAGTCAAAAGTAGCAGTGCCATAACTCTTATCAAACTGACTTGAAGCAGCCTCATCCAATAAAATTGAAAACAGACAGGATGAATTGAAGTTTAAACAGTGTTTTTTTTTTTCCATTTTCACTGCCACAGCCAAGCAAACGAGAAAGAGACAGAAAGTGAGAGAGGAAGAGTGGCGGTCTAGTCATGTGCTCTTTGCCCCTGAGGTATTGCAGGCCTGCTACTGCTTCAGCATTCATTCACTCAGCTCAACTCCTGCCTTTAATTGAGTACAGATAGATCCGCTGCCTGTGCACAGGACCCAAGCGTTTGATCATGCTTGAAACGTTCTGCAGGAAGACCATCTACCACTCACAACGCATTAAAAGTCTCCCTTTATCCAATTGACTTAAAGGTTTTGTTTCATTTTCAAACACTGCTGCATTTAACCAAAGAATATGCAGCCAAAAATCAGGCTATTCATTCTTCTCTCAGGCAAGATCATGAAGTATGGTTTCATTTCCTTTCTGACTTCCCACCCCCCTCACAGACAGGCAGTCTCTGGGCCTCACTCTCCCATTGATCTTGCACAGCGCTAAAGGAGGCTATAAAGCTCTGTGCTTTTGCTGCAGTTCAAGGACGAGTGCTGGATGGATACGGCCTCATGAACTCACTGACCTCGCTGAACCACAGAAAAAGGTCCAGTTTGCAAAGCACCCACTGGCCCTAGACTGGCACTCCCACAAACATTCGGCTTTGCTTTGCTCCCTCGGTCTCTTGCACACACGCACACACACACACATATTCTCACCCACAACTCGGAAATGCCAACTCCTGCCAAACAGCACGGATGATCTGCCCGATGGAGAAACAAACGCAGTGGAGTGAGAAAGACTGTGTTCACACTGTACAAATATGGTTTGGTTTTACGGATTCATTTCAGACACTCCTGTAGACAACATTTCAAAACTTACAAAAGAAATAAAACGAAAAAGAATTCATTTATATAATTATTTTATACACATACTTCAATCGAATTTTTAACTACAGGTATGTGACTAGGAAGAAATATATTTACAGTACATAACTGGTAAAATCATAAAATTCATTTTTGATACTTGAATTACCAATATTAAAAACACTACTTTGTTTAAATACACTAACCTAAAAATTAATTGTTTAGCTGTAAATGCAATAAATGACTTCACAACATTACAATGTACAATATGAAATATGGAAATTGCTTTAGAGATTTTACTTTAGCAGTGTGATTAAATTACAGAGTGTTGTTAGATGATTGAAAATGCAATAAAAAAAAACCTAAATAGCTAGTATCAGCTGATAATATTGTCAAATAACCAATATCCTGTATATATAACATGCATATTAAGGGAAAAAAAAGAGAGAGAGATTTGAGTTTGAACAAATCCAAAGATGAGATGGAGGCTCACTGCATCTATATTGTTTTCAGTGACGGAAATCACATTCGGTTGCTGCTTCCCCCTTCCGCTGGGTCTTAAGCCTGTTGTTATCAGACACCGAGGTGGTTGAATCGTCCTTTGTCTGAAGGCTGAGATAAGATCCTTCTATGTCCAGGACACTGCAGTCAGGGAGGGCCGTCAGCTTCGGTTACAAGACTTATACACAATCACACACCACTGTCCGGTATCACACTATAATGTGCTCTCTAAAGTCGTGACACCCATGGATTTAACCCCACAAAATGGGCGGCACAGACAAAACGGAGCTGGATAACATGCAGTTATGGAAAAGCCAGACACTTCTCTCCAACCCACTCCCAGGAAAAAAAGATGTGTATTTTCACTGGTCCTTCGCACTGCCTTTGATGTCCCCACCCAGTCAAGACGCTCAGAGAGCCACAGGCTAACAAGTGGTCAGCACCGGACACAATGGAGCATGTTTAAACTCTTGCTGTCTCTCTCACACACACAGTATGACTCACCGACATATACAAACACACAATGCCTACAAATCCTGTCGCACAGAACACAGTGTTCCCAAGGAGTGATTTATTGTAAAGCCGTGGAAGCTTCCCAAACAATTACAGTCAGGCTGCTCCGCAAGGCAATGGGAAATGGTGAAGTATGTGCCCTTCTCTCTCTCTCTGCAGCGTCTGCTCACATTTTCCTCCCTATAGCCCTTTCTACCTCTTTTAAATGAACCAATTAATCAATAGCCCACAGACGGCTCAAGACGGGAGGTTGGGTGGTAGCAAAAAAGCGCCGTTATACCTCCATTTCCTTACTGCACCCAAACTGTTGCATCAGCTGTCTAGCGATGGCATGCAAGACCGGCAGCTTGCTCACATCACCACGAGACACAGAACAGCTTGAGCGGCAGGTGAAATCTAAAAGGTACATTTCAATCCAATTGGCAGAGACTGCAGTTTAGGGTCAAATGGGCTTGCCCAACATCTGGAAGACAGTGGGAAGAGGTCACAAGTCAGATTTTTCAAAGCAAGCACTGTTACACCCTCTGTCTAAACAGTTACACGTTCACCTACTTGATTTAGCCGTTAGTCGTTACGGTCTTCAACACCCACATAAATTGTTGCCAAAATGAGCTACGGATCAATGCATTAGTCATTCCCTTCAGCTTCCAGATGAATAATCAGGAAGTGACCAAATGAGGTGGGTGAAGAAGAGGGATCTTTAATTAAAGTAAAATCCCACATTTATCTGAACAGAAGCAGCGCAAGGTCATTTCTGAGCCGAGATAATGATTATTAAGGGAAACCGGCTTTGAAAGGTGCAAGCTCACTGTTCATCAGAGATGAGGCCAACGGTGGAGATGTTACATTCCTGTAATGCTTGTCCCGTCAAGCAGAGGCTCTCACAGGGAGTACAGTAGAGAAAATGAGAGGAGAGACAGAACCACACCCAGCGATTGAAAGTCTCTTGTCTTTCTGCTACTTTGGAAAAATGTGAGGTTGGAACCATAAACTGGCAGAATGCAGTAAGAATCTCTGGAAGGAAACCGCTAAGTCCCTGAGGGATATAAGAATCCATTTTAGTTATGAAATGCCACATGACACAGCATGCAGGCAGATCATCTGCATGTGAGGGGAAAAAAAAAACAAAAAAAAAAAAAACGAAAGTTTCTTTACAACCGGAAGTCGTGGCTGTAAGAACTTTTGAAAATTAATGCCTCCACAAACACACCACATTTTAACAGATCCCAGTCTGCCATGCGAAGCCACTTTTTGGGACTTTCTGAAAGAAACAACTCCACAGTTTCCATCTGGTCCTAATGTCTGAGTGTCCAAAGCTGTTTTTAAGTGACTTTAGGGCAAATGCCGGAGCTCGTCCCATCCCGTCCACTCCATTACCCATTTTTCTCTGTGTCACGCAGCTCTTGTGCATTATTCACCATCCTTTGCATATGCACAGAGTGGAATGACCACTTGCATTTCGGCTCCATCCTTAATCATGCATCGTTGTGCCTGCATCAAGCCCTTTGAAGAGGCCAGGCAATCACCGTTCCAACAGCGATACTTCAAATGCTGAGGCGGCTGCAGTAATTCTGCCATGAATCACAGCATGAGTCAACCGGGGGGCAGGCAACAGTGAGAAATGGAGAAGTGCAGACATTGAGAAATGGATGTCATTCACTAATGCACAGATGAAAAGACTAAAAAAAAAAAAAGGGGACAGATGCCAGGAAGGGGAAGAGATCGGAACGAATCGTTATAGAGAAAAACGCACCTGTACCCAAAAGGATTTTTGATGACGTTTGTTTGTTTGTGAAGTCAACGAGGTAAACAGGAAGACTTACCAAGGGCTCGTCCGGGACACAGACGTCACGCATACATCCTGCTCCTCCTTTCGACTCCCAGACTTTGTCTTGGTGCAGGCCTGCTCACCTTCCACGGCAGTGCTTGCGCATACAGGGCAAGACACATGAAGTCTATATATAGTTCAGATGAACATACATGTCACGTGATAGACATCACGGCCAAGTCACGGCCACAGAAAGTCTAAAGCGCTCAAGGAAGGTAATCTTAGCCTTAATCTGAAATGTCTAGCCAAAGCCTGAGCTTATGCAGAAGAATTCATCCAAGAAACCCCAAAGGAAAAGGGGTGTGGCACATTTAAGTGTGCATTTGCATCCCAGCAGACCCACCCTGTCACTGCTTCCCAAGAACGAAGATGACGGTTGCGCAAGACAGCCGTGACAGCCGCCTGCTATTCATGATTCTGACATCCAAGGCGGACCAAGCCGCTACTCGACTTCCTCCAGACACTCGACAAACAGAAAAACATGCAGGCAAAATAGTTTGATATAAAAGAGGAAATTCCAGCTGGGTTATACAATGGAAATGACTGTGGGGCAACGCGGAAGCAGCGAAGCCATTTCAGGAATTCATGTAATCTCCTGCTAATATCAGGGCTGAGGGGTGGGGTTTCTATAAATCTCGAACAAGAGCTCCAGAAGCCCACATGTAGCCAGAGGAAATGATCCGAGCCTTTAAGAGTGTGATGAGCATCCCACACATATTCACATTGCATGGGGGGAGGTCACAACTGGCCGGCATGAATGGAGCACACTTCTACAACACAAAAATCACAGGCACATGCATATGCAAACTGCAATGACTGCCACACGCTGCAGGGTACTGCCTTGAGAAAAATAGGGAAGTTTGGAACTTGGAGCTAATTGTGCTTTCTTTAGCTCGTTCTTCTGAAATGCAGATTGCAGCACTGAAGAATGCAGAACATCTGGCCAAGATTAAAAACGAGGCTTCAGCTTCTTCTCGTTATTTTGTGAAACACAGCTTGTGGCAAAGCCAAATACCCATTTAAACCCTGTTCTGTAAACTTAATGAATCAGGTTCAGTTAAAAACGAAAGAAAAAAAGTGAGATGTGGCATATCATTGCTTAGAGCTAGAGCCCTGCTGCTTGTAAGTGTGTGCACATGAGTACATAGCTTTAGCAAGTCCAGGCCTCCTCCCTGCTCCTCTCTGCGATGCGGTTACACTGGACTACATTCTACACAGGAACATTCTGTATTAGCAGCACACGCAAAAGGAAGCTGATGGCAGCTGGTAAACCATGAATAAGCAGTAACTCAAATGAAGCTTCTTTCATAATGTTGGTTGTTGTAATGACAAAGCATCGCCTGTTCTCCCCCACCCCACCCGGCGAACTCTGAATCATAGCTCGCAATGTTAGCGTTGATCAGAACGGCAGCTGCCTCTCCCAGCACAGCAAAGGAAGCAAAAGCTTTGATTTGACTCAATCATGCTTTTAATACTGTGCCATGGGTAAATCAGGCTGAATGAGAATGTCTCAGTACAAATTCATGTAAAACAATTAAAAATGTACGCTACGATGCAACATGGCGAGTGACTCAGCCAAAATTACTTACTGACTGAGCGCAACTGATTTGCAGAGAGTACGTAGTAATCCGACTGAAAATGACACAAATCTATATATACACACATTACCATTTAATTGTTTGGGGTTAGTAAGATGTTTATGAAAAATCTCTTATGCTCACCAAGGCTGCACACATTTGATCTAACATACAGTAATTTCAATTTCAATTGCTGAATTATTAGCAGTCAATTATAGTATTTAGTGGTCATTCAAAACTCTAACTAATATGCTCATATGTACCTCAAGAAACATTACTTACAGCTAATAAATATTTTTGAGCAAATATGATCATGTTATTTTAAAACATTATGTCTTTAGGGTCACGTTTGGTCAATTTAATGCATCCTTGCTTTATTAAGTAGTAATTTCTTTACTTAAAAAAAATAAAAACCTCAGACCTGTATATTACGTAGTTAATATGTTATATGTTTTATATGTCAAAAAGGTATACATATATATGAGAAACCTATAGGCTGCCTAGTGCTTACCTAAGGACTAATTATTTCCTTAGGAAACACTGATGGAATTATACAACAGGTTTACTCCTGTAGCTTGCCCTCCCGCCCTCTCTCGGTCTCTCACCCTTTCCATTGCGCTTTTTGCAGTTCTTTCCGTTGGTCAAGTCTCTGTGCCATGCATTCCTGGGATGCCTGGTACATATGGTATAAATTCCATTCTGTCTGCAGAGGCCCTCCATGCTGTCTGAGATACGCCGTTCTGGACTGACTCCACCCTCCCACAGAGCTGGGCCAGCTCACACTCTGTACTGCCGAGGTGAACTAGCTTGGCTGCCTTAAAAGAGAGAAAGAGACAGAGAAATAGCCCACAAGTGAAGTCAACAGGTTTTAAACAAACCCGTTTTCCCCTGTATAGAAAGAATGAGCTCGTTATTTAGAGTTCGGGGCATCGTATGTGTGCGCCGCCTTGTATGTCGAGGACAGAAATTCAATGAAGAACAATAGCACAAAACCCCAAACTGGGTCACTTACATGGCAGTGTAGAGCACAAAGCCTGCAGCCCATTTAATCAAAGGGAGATTATACAGCTCCCTCAGGGTAGAAAGCAGAAGCAAACTCACTCTAGAAGTCTCTGACAGTGGCGAATGATTACATTGAAAAGATATTCGAACTGCGTAACGTTACTGGGGATGAAAATGTGGACAGAAGCTCGGCAGGCTCGCTTCCTGAAACCTCGTGGAGCAAACCGCCTGAGCGTCCAGCATTTGGTCCCACAGGACTGCGGGGCTGCACAGACGGGAAGCTCCGCTGTCCTTGAGACAACAGCAGACCTTCTTCTGAAATCCTCCCCTCCCACACTCAAGACAACTACAGCCACCTGCCAAACAGGCAAATCACTGTCACAGCCGAGCTTCATCTGCAAAAAAAACCCACTCACAGTCTGTGCGGCACGATACCGCACCAATTACGGAGGCAATGGTGGAATGTATGCCAAGGCACCAGAAAAAAAAACACTTAAAAACTCTCAAACCTCCACAAATGATTGTAAAAAAAATTAAAAAATCTAAATGTCAAAGAGGCCTGAAGAACAGTGAAAATGTGTAAGGCTAAGGGTGTGGTTCCAAAACTCTCCGTGATATGACATTTCTCCTCGTATGTCCACGAATGGAGTTGTCGGAGTTCACTGCTATAGTTTGTTTCGTCCACACAGATCTATTCATGCTACTCCACGAGGGCCCAACGTTAAAGAGGAAGCAAAAATATGAACTCAGAAAAGTTCAACGGTTTACAAAGGCCTCACAGTAAAGCCAATAAATGTCAAAAACTAAACAGAGGAAGCATTTGAACAGCAGATACCTTGAATAGCAATCAAACATCCTCCTTAGTGATTTCTCCATTCAGTGCACGGAGTGTCCAGGGAGTTTCAAACTCCTCTGCTATATTTCTTTATCTTTCCAGCCACGCTTGAATGAAGAATAAACTCATTTAGCAGCAAACGCAAGACCAGACAATGGGCTCACAAAACAAACATTTCCCTGCAAAAAAAAAAAGTCCCGCACACCCGCCTTTAGCTGGACTTGAATCAGGAATTGCTGAATTCATTGCTTCGAAAAGACCTGCACACACATATCTGAGATGTCCAACCTTTCGACAGATAGTGATTACCCTGCGCAGGAGAACAGATGTTCCTTTTTCCATAAACTGCACTGTGCTGCTTCTTTAATGAGCTACTATAATCTGAACTTGCTTATTTAAAAGTGTATACAAATGACATGTACGTCATTTTATAGCCCTTAATTTATTCTGACATATTGACTTCATTCAGGGGAGACGCCATTTAATTTTTCACAAATGAAAACAAGGCTGCAAGAGAAAAATTTAGAGGTCGTACTGTTTTAAGGTCGCGTGTCAACTTCATAACACATTTTCCAGAGTTTGTCAAGAGACAAACAATGTTGCATCAGCTGAATGATCAAAACTGAGTTACATAACATTAAACGGACCTCCGTATAGCCTTGTTTTCATTCAAGAAATATTATATATGGCATCTTAAGGTACGCAGACAGAACATGTGACCACCTAAACTACTGGAATTTTAATAAATGTGGTGAAGATTAAAGTGACTAATAAAATCAGGTTTTAACATGTCATAACCTCGGTTATTAGCTTAATTCTGGTAAGACTGATGGGTAACAATATGGTACGTCATGGCATAAAATGTTTCTTACATGAAACAATTACTGGAGCAAGGAAATCCATTAAAACGGTTGCATAAACACGAGTTAAGGATGTTTGTCAACACTTGATTGCTTAATCCCATACACAAATTAAAGAGCAAAAGACATCTGGTGATATGGTGAAACTGATATGGAAAATGCCTTATTTGCTTTATCATGTGATATTTAATAGCCACAATGAGAAAGCGTTTCACAACCTCTGAACAGTTTTTATCAGATTTTATAAAATATTTAAATTTTCAATTTTATTATAAAATGATATTTGATATCAGTTCTGACACATCACCACTAAAAGTCACCTCAAACAGTCATATTTCATAACTTACCTTTAGCAGTCAGACGTCATTCAGACGTAAGAAGAAATCCATTTAATGACATACTGTTGATATTGGTATGAAACGGATGTCTTCACTGCAGATGTTAGGCTGTGTGTGAAAAGAGAAAAGTGAGATAAAGCAGACACACACAAGTAACCTAAAGGGAAAAAGAGGCAAAACTCGTATAGTATCGCACCGTACTGGGTGGGGTCTTGAGGAATTTGCCATGCTCTCGCCTCTCAGGAATCAGAGACGATGTATACGCGTTATGTCATGGCCAAAATCCATGTTTTATATACTGCTATCCAACTACCCAAACTAACATTTTTTACCTTCGCCATCTCACGTATAGCACAATCTCCTGTTGCTCCTGTGATTCGCCTTTTAAACAGACCTAGACTACAAAACTCCGCGCATGCTTTACCTTAAAGTGACAGTTCACTCCAAAAAAATTTAATAAAAATATGTCCTTTACGAACACTGGAGTTTTTATAAACTACTATAATTTTCTATCTACTTTAAAAACAAGAGAAATGTGAGGCGTAAAAGGAGGGCCAGTCACCATTCACTTTGATTGGATCTTTTTTATGTTCAATGAAAGTGAATGGGGACTGCGACTGTGTAACATCGCTTTCTTTACGAACCATGCAGGTCTAAAACATCGTGAAGGTGGGTAAATGATGACTTAATATTCATTTTTAGGTTAGTTATCAATTCAAGGCCTATTCCTTGTCGTCTTGCGGAAGTTGAAAATGAACATAAATATAATGCAACTAAGAAAAACAAGCAAGCAAATTAGAAAAATAATTAGGAAAATACGGCGATATGGGTTTAATATACTGTAACTGAAAGCAGTGAAATGCCCACTGTTATATCAGTTGTCCGTGTTAATACAGTGTTAATTCTCAGCGCTTTATTCTGACATATTTAAATTTTCTGGACAAATTGATATCGGTGCGATATTGAGTTTTTCGACAAACACCTTTGAGCGAAAACTTCTGAATGAGGAATGTCCAACACCTACTTACGTTACTTTACTGGTAGAATTCTCGACTTTCTCTCGTCGATCGATTCGTATGTCACAGTGGTAAGCGGTTCGACTCCCAGATACCACATAAAACTGGCGTAACATCCTTTATTTTCGCAATGTTTTTTCCCTCATACTGCCTGCATACAGTCTACTCGCGGACGGCTCACGCCCTGTACGGCTCAACTTTGAACCGAGCGCTCTCGCCATCTCTTCCAATGGAATGTAACAGATTCCATTCGTTCTAAAGTGGGTTCACACACTTCCGAAAAGTTAGAACGAATGTTGGCAACGGTCATCGAACGATTAGAATCCGTTGTGTAACCGATCGCTTCCTGGATTTAAATATCTCACACGCGGATGAAATCCTCGCGAAAACCGTTAAAACCCTAAAGATTCTATTCGATCGCAGGTCTGGCGCACAAGGCAGCGCACATACGACATTTAAAAGCGGATGGCTCATTGGGAACTCAAGTTCGATTCTGACCTGGGTCATGTCCCGATCCTATTTCCAGTCTCTTATGCACACATTTAATGTATCGCTCTGCTATAAATATCGAAGAATTGAATATAAGTTCTGCTACAATTTATGTAATTCGTCCTTTTGCTGAAAGCCACACCTTAACCTCAAATCACTCCTGACATCAAAGAGCAAAAGCGCGTCTCAGCTGAAATATCTAATCCTAACCTGCTCAAGACAACTCAACAGAGTATTACAGAAATCATTAACAATATAATCACTCAACTTCAACACGACACCATTAGTCTTACGTCCTAAATTTCACAATCTAGCCCACATATCGCTGCGTCCTGAGTCTCCGCTTCAACTCCCCTCATACCGGCTTCTCTCCTCCCGATCAGCTGGCAGCGCAGTGACGCCAAGAGCAACAGCTGACCAATCAAACACTAACGTCAAAGAACAGAAGTAACGCCCACTTCATGAGCGATCATGAATGTCAGGCCTGCACACCAATGCCATGCTCTGAGTCAGACGGGTGTAAAGCACACTGTCCAATGACGCGATCGCTCTCCGACTGGCGTTTCACGGTTCTTCTAAAGAGCAAATGACTGAGAACCTCTGTAAGAAGGACTGGATAACTGTTTTCAGACTGCTATTAAATCTTACTTCACTTTGATACAATTTAGACTCGTGCGTAATGTCTTTAAAATTTCCACAGACCTTGTTTTACTCTTGTTTTTTAGACGTAACTCAAGCTGTGAGCAAATGCTTTTTTTAGTAGGTTCGTGTTCATGTCCACATTATTTTTAGTCTTGTTAAAGCCACATTCAGTCATTTTCCTCATTAAAAGGTTTTTACATAAAGAAACGAATGCAAAATGTATTTAAAGAGCAGTGTATTAACTTAATATGTAGCCTTATCTAGCTTTATTAGTTTACATGGAGGGTCTGCTTATGGTAGCTGCCATGTTTAGGTCACATGACTAGCGAATGTCCCCTTTATTTCTGTAATTCCCCTTATTATGGATATTTGTGAAATTATTTAACATTATTAATGTTAACATTAATGCCAATTCCTATATTGGTACTGATAAATAGAATGAATAAGAAATAATTCAAGTTACACAGAATTGATTACAGGTGGAAAGTAGTTAAAACTCAGTAAGGAAAAATGCTGCATTTCATTTTCTATACAAATGATTCTTGAGGTTTCTGGTGAAATTTAAAGCTGACTGCCATTTATGCTATTGCTCATTTTGTGGACGGAAACCTTAATTGGTGGCTTGCTGAATCTAGAGGGATTTTTGAACAAAAATGCAAATTCCTGCCACTGACTGAGAGAAACCCATAGAAAAATACAGGCTTTTATTCTACAAACTGAATTTTAGACCTTGCTGTCCTTTGTTTTTGGCTACAAAAATAGACTAAATGGAGGAAAAACAAGCAACATTGAGTTGTAAGGAATTCAGGAGGAGGATAATTAGTATTATTACTTAGCGTTATTGTAGACATGGGTTTCAGAAACCCAAAAGCATCATCAATTACTTTACAGTATCCTTAGTAAATAATCACAGCAAGTGAACTTAAATGCTTGCTTGTGTGTAACCAAAAGAATGTTGTTTCCTCATCATAACTGAGGGCTTCAAGAGAGGGTCAGTCTAACTGCCCGGTCACTGTTATAAGGGCAATGTCTCATTTTATTCCACTTCATTCCACATTCCCATACCACTAACTCTGGGATCAAATCTGGTAGATCAGTTTACTTCAAATTAATTGAAAGATTGAACATATACATATATATATACACACACACATACTTTTTAAAATATATATTAAATTAACTCCAGAAGCTATAATTTTAGAGGTCACCTAATAGAGTTACAGTAAAAGTAGGAAAGCCTTAGTAAAGTTTGGTTACCATTTCCTGAAAATATATTGATTATTTATATAAACAAAGTGTTAGCAGCTTTGGGAGAAAGGTTGTTTCAACCCAGTCACAATATTCCAAATGTAAATGTCATACAAATTTGCTTTATCTCCACAAGTGCTATCTCTGAGACATCCTATATCCTGTTACTTAAGAGACTGCAGACATTAAGTATATCTGGTGTAAGTCCTGGAGGGCACTTTCTCTGCTTGATCCTGATTAGGTCAAATACACTAATGCGAGCTCTGGCCCACTGTCTGGGCATGTTCCTATCTATTAGACACATCACAGTGTTAAGGGACTTAAAAACAAACCTCTTCAATTTAGTTATTAAATGTCACCTAGTTTGTTCCCATGTGACAACATAAACGCAGTTTGGGAACATGTTATGTTAGGTTTATGGTTAATGTTGCATAAATATACCTGGTGCACAGAACCGGTCTCTCTTAGGACACATTAATCCAGCTCTTAAATGGATTCCAGGAATCTATCGGCCCACTCCCAGGCAAGTGCCTTCCTGCATGAGTACAGCGATACACGTCCACGATGAGAACATATTATGTAAATGATCTCGTCTTGAAGAGGATCCTGTTTCTCGGCGTGGCATCTCTTCTTAATATATAATATCAATTTATGAAATGCAATTTAATAATAGAAAAGTGGCATTACTTTTCCAATGAAAATTACTTATGTCTATTGTAATTGTGCATCGATCATAGTGCAGTTAGTACAGATCATAGTATCGATCAGTATGCTAACGCTGTTCTTTTTATTTATATTTATATAAACAAATATATATTTTAAAGTTATATATATATATATATATATATATACATAAGATAAAAACAAAATATGTAACATTTTTAATTATACTAAATTAAATGTTGCATTAGATTGATTAAAAACTATAATACACACATTAAAACATAATGGGCCGGTTTCCCGAGCAGGGTTTAAGACTAGTCCTAGTTTAAAATAAATGTTAAGAGCTGTCTAAACTGGAAAAGGCTTGCACTGAGATATCATAAAATACATCATTGCCATTGTTTGGTCTTAAAATGCTCACAGATAATGCATTTTTGTAAGATATGTTTCTAAAAATTCTTAAATGTCCTAAATGAGCAAAGGTCTAGTCCTGGCTTAATCTAATTCTTATCCAGGAAACCGGACCAATATTTTACATTTTAATTTTATTCAACAAAAGTAAATAATTTTCAAATGTTTGAACATTTTTTGTACTCTCTTTTTTATTTATTCTTTAATCTTTCATCAACAAATTCTCAACTAGGAGTTTTGCAGACGTTGTGCATTCTAGTAGGCAGCATGTGAAAATATGCAGGTGAATTTTCATCACATGTTTGCTGTAGCACTTCCCATGGGTGTGATTGGCTTTTAGGACGCTTCTCACGGACCTCATGATCAAATAGTTCCACCAGCCAATCATATTTGCATTTATTCATCCATAATACTTGTTTAATCAACTGCCATCCAACATTCAGTGTATGTTCTTATTTATTTAAACCTTTTATAATTATTGCCAGTTTCAGGCCTTTTCTTTGTAACACAACTTAGAGAAAATAGAATGTAATGTTTAATTTCACTTAACTTATCTAGACACCCCAAATTTTGACAAGCCTCACCCTGTTTACTGTGAAACAGCACCCAGTAGAATCAGAGTAAAGCCACTGTAACTTTAAGAGCTGCCTTTTGCAAAAGAGAACTGATTAGTGGTCCTGGCAGCCAACCACACAAGCGGCTGTGTGAAGACTCAAGCCAATAAGAAGTCCTGCTGGGCGGAGGTTACAAAACCAGCCTGAACCCAATGACTCAGCACAGGCAAGTGCGTGCGAGATGACACTTAACAGCAATTTAAAGAGCCAGCGCTCACCATGCAAAAGTAGGTGAGGGTAAAATACGCACTCTTGAATCCTAGCAGCTGTTCCCCTCCCTGCGAGCAGGATTGTGAACGTTGTTCGAAGTGACACGGCTGAGCACAACTTTCAGTTTTTGCTCATTTTCTGAAAGGACCACGCCTACACACTCATGATAGACGCAGCATGACTCAGCACTGGCCACCATGTCACATAACCGCACATGACTGACAGTGACAGTCATGATGAACGCTGGCTAAACAAAAATAATGGTTTGTGATAGAGCCGCACTAAGGCAGAAAGGCCGAATGCGACAATTATATAAATATTCAAACAATCACAGGACAGGCATAAGAAAAAGCTGAAAGCTGAGTGAATATGTGGGTATCTGAGCCACTTCCTGGATGTTGTTCTAAACTGGATAGTTGCAACAGCCAGAAAGGCAATACCTCAGTGACAAGGCACTAGCTATATTTACATCATGTGCTGTTAACCTCAGAGTGCATACTTCTCAAGCTGACGGTAGTTCTAGAACAGACTCTTTGTTTAAAGGTATGGGCTGGACTTTACAGGTTCCTGATCTCACAGGATGTGAGGAGAATCGTTGGTTATGTGAATGATATGTGCATTGCACCATCTATTATGAAGAGATTAAACAAGCTCATGTTAATTTACAGAATGTCATGAGCATAATCATTTAGCATAAAAGCAGTTGCGATAAGCATTTAGAGCAAACATGCAATGCATTATCATGTTTTTCCACCCTTTTACATGCTGAAATGATGTTTACAGGAAATCTCTTTAACAACAGGGAACTCAGAGAGAAAATACTTCAGATTGGGAGGTGTGATGAATCACCAGCACATTATAAAATGATAGTTTTGGTATGTGAGCTAATGATCTAAAGAAATGAACAGTGTGACCTGATTTAGATTAAACTGAATTATTTAGCATTCTGTCAGGATCTCTTACCATGAAACACAGCAAGACCTATAGCGGAACTACACAGGAGAGAAAATATTAAGAAGAATGTTGTACTACAGTATTCAAGGGCAAACTGTCCCTACCGTTCACAGAAAACCAAAATGAGGGCGTTTGATACACTACTTACAGAAAAATGAATCATTAATCAAAAGGATTATGTAAGCAGCATTAATTCCATTACACATATTCGTTATTCATTGCTAAAAATAAATGTATTTTTAATTATATATATAAATATATAATTTTTTTTTTTTTGCAAAATCTCTTTAAAAATGTGTAATATTTCATGATTAGATGTGTATTCACATGCATACACAGTAAATATTATTTTAAAGAACAAAAAAATAATTCCCATTGATGCATGGTTTATTAGGACAGGACAATATTTGGTTGAGATACAACAATTTAAAATTTGGAATCTGAGAGTGCGAAAAAAATCTAAATATTGAGAAAATTGCCTTTAAAGTTGTCCAAATGAAGTTCTTAAGAATGCATATTATTAATTAAAGTTTTGATATATTTATGGTAGTAAATATCCAAAATATCCTAATGGAACACGATCATTACTTAATATCCTAATGATTTTTATCATAAAAATCAAAACATTTTGGCTACTGCTACAAATATGATCCAGGGTCCCATATATACAATTATAGTAGAGATATATCCCAGTCAAGATGAATACATTTAATTTGTAATATTTTTCAATAAATTATTAGCTAAAGAATGACCATCATGTTGTTGACCCCAGTGTTTTATTAGTCCTTACATCTTTATGGTTTTATGTTACTGCAAAGGTTGCAGGCTCATACTAAGTATGACGTGATTTAGAATCATTGCTGTCGTTTTTAGGGTAGAGTTTGCTAGTGTTTCACATCGTTTGACCCTTTAAACATATTGTCTTCTGTTTACCGTACAGTACTGTACAGGTGTTTTATCATCACATTTGCCCTACTTATGCTCTATTGACCGTGCATAGTGGACTCTGGTCCTCTGAACAGGCCTGTCCAGCAATGAAAGTTTAAAAGGAATTTATCTCTCTTTCCAAATGCAAGGCCAAGGCCTACATACAGATATGATTAGCCTTGTTCAGACAGCAGAACACACTCTCCTTGACAAGCTGAGTTTCAAAACAGCCAAACTCTGTTTGAGTTCTAGCAAACGTACGCGCTCTCAAATCCCTCGCCTTGATTTCTTTATCAAGGAACGTTCAAGCTTAATGTTCACTAATCAAGACAACCCAGACAACAAAGGAATGTAACCAATACAAAATCTGACAACACGCCGTGGAAACCGAGGTGCAGCCTTGCAAGAGAAGAGGCGAACTTGACATGTCAAGCCAGGCGAAGTTAAAGTGTGCCATAGCATCACTAGTCCATTGAGTTTAGCGATTGATCTACCATATACATGAATGCACTTCGAGATTAGAGTACAGCTCTGAAATGCTAAGATTATTTTAGAACTTGAACCCTTGGAGTTGTTGCTTCACTGCAACGCTAGCAATTAGTGAACCAGCACAGTGTTTTCGAGAGTACCATGGAATCAACAGCAGGTTATGTAATGGCCCTGATGGCTGGAGGTGCAATATGAGTTAGTGATTTGGGTGTGCGTGACCCACATTCACTTCCCAGCAGCCTTTTCCCACTAGGTCACCCGTGTCATGCTGTTTTTTTCTTTGCGAATCCCAAAACTTCTGTCCTTAATAATCATCGTTATTTAATACGAGCAAACAAAAATCACTTACAACTGACTCTTAGATCCTAGATGACCTTGGAAACGCGTCACAAGCGATTGTGTCAACTGACAACACTGTTTGTTGTGCCAGCGCTGTCGCCACCGAGGTCAGCCTATATTCAAGTAAGGCTTCCCTTCCAGAAGGGTAAAGAGCTCAGCCTGTCCCTAATACACACGAGCACCTGTCTAAAAAAGCAGCCGTCCTCCCACCACACCTGCCAATCTTACAGTCTGACACAGATCCAGCAGTTCGCCCAGCTGATTTTCCACAAATAGAGCCCGGCGTTCCAACTATAGCGTAGTGCTCCGCTCAGCAGCGCACATTTACATAACTTGGCAGGCTGGGAAGGAAGCGCCACATCGCCAAGCGGTGACACTGCACCACCCCACCGTACCTCACCCTGAAAACAGCAAAGACACCTGAGAATACCCATGTGCCCCGTCGGCCTCGTGACAGAGAGGCTCTCATTCATATCCAGGGCAATCCTTTTAATCTTCATAGCTGCAACCTGTAATATCTGCTGCACTGCACCTCTGCTGTAAGTGTGGGGTGTGAGATACCTCTTCCTGGATGCTGTGGGAATTTTCCATTTGTGGAGGAATGTGAATCATTTGTCACAGAGACGCTGATTTGCAGGTCACATTCGAATTGTCGTCTGAGCGTCACATCCTGTTCTTTCCATTTTTGTCAAGCGTGACATATTTGCTGAGTCACATCATGTGAGTTTGTTGAAACACATTATACCGACTGGTTTAATCTGTAACATTGTGGTCAGGATTGAAGTATAGAACTCAAGGAATGTCATTCGGATTTGTTTAGTTTAAATATCAGCACAGGCCCTTTGAAAGATGAATGTAAAAGTTTACATGCACACATGTGGCAGAGCAAATAAAGACTCTGTAGGGAATATAGGAACAAAAAGCACTACAAATGGAAATATTTTAATGAAAGAAATGGCACCCATATGGGCATGAGTGGAAGGATGGTTTATATTTGTAGATAAAGGAATTTACTAATGCTTGTGTGTGATTTAAACAGTGGGTCAAAGGTCAGTTTTCCATTGATTACTTTTAGGGAGCAATCTGATGAGGTTCATTTCTGAGGACCAGGAGTGGCAAAATTAAAATTAAACAATTACTTAACATATTAATCTGAAAATAAAAATGAACATTAAAAAATATTTTCAATAAGTAATTATTTCAATACTAATATTTGTTCATTACAAATTCTTTAAGTCATGTTAAGTCACCTTTATTATTATAACAAAAAAATAATTAACTATACATGTCTATTTATTTTCCTCTGTGTAAATTGTAAGAATGTATCTAAGATTTTGTTACAATAACTACATTTTTCAATTAACTAGTCAACATTTTTTATTTGTCTCTTTTTTAGTTTATTTATTTACATTTTTGTTTCTGAATTAATGCAAAGATAATTAATTACTTTTTTCTTTTCTTTTTTTTTTTAGGTGCACTAGTTCACCATACATCTCAGGCAACCCACATTTTTTTGGGATATCTAACACAGCAAAGCTTCAGCTTTCATAAAGTACTAAATATTTATTTGTTTGTTTGTTTTTTACATGTATATAGCTCTATTTTATTTTTTTTATTTATATTTCTCTATTTTATTAAACAGTTTGAATATTGTGGTTATGAGTTTCTGGAGTTTTGGAATTGGATGTTGAAATTTGGTCCAGTTCATATCTGATTTTCAGCTGCTGAAGAGTTTGCTGTCATCTATGACAGATTTTTTGGACAAGCTGCCCATACCGTATGCACTTATGCACCCCCATACGATTAGAGATGCTGTTTTTTTTTAACTGAACACTCATAACATGCTGGAAGGAATCCCTCTTTAACCCAGACGACACTTGTACTTTGTACTTGTCTGACCATAGAACACTTGTCCACTTTAAAACAGTCCATTTTAAATGAGTCTTGGCCCACAGGATACAATAGGGATTCTGGACTATGTTCACATAAGGCTTTCTTTGTACATGATAGAGCTTTAGTTGGCATCTGCAGATAGCACAGCTGATTGTGTTTACCAACAGTGCTTTCTGGAAGTATTCCTGGGCCCATTTAATAATGTCAATGACAGAATCATGCAGATGAGTGATGCAGTGTCATCTGAGGGCCGAAGACCTCGGACATCCAACAAAGGTCTTCGGCCTTGTCCCTTACGTACAAAGACTTCTCCAGTTTCTCTAAATCTTTTGATGATGTTATGCACTGTATGATGATATTTTGCAATTTCAAAAACATAGTTAAAGTATTCCACAATTTTTATATGCACTTTTTTACAGATTGGAGAGCCTCTGCCCATTTGTACTTCTGAGAGACTCTGCTTCTCTAAGACATCCCTTTTATAGTTAATCATGTTACAGACCTGATGTCAATTAACTTAATTACTTGCTAGATCTCCTCCCAGCCGAAAATTCTTGCTTTTCAGCCCTTTGTTGCCAACTTTTCTGAGAACTGTAGCCAGTATCATAATTGAAATGAACTCATTTACTGGATAAAATTGTATCAATGTGTTCTATATGTTCTATTGTCTTGTAGTTTTCATTTTTATGCTAATTTTTAAAATGACCCAACATTTCCAGAATTCAGGTTGTATTGTATTGTATTGTATTCTATTCTATTCTATTCTATTCTATTCTATTCTATTCTATGTAGCTCAAAAGCTATGACTTCCTATGGAGGAGATTAAGTCTCAGTTGACCCCTTCTCTATAATTCATATAATTGTGACCTTGCAGTTTCCCTAAACTAATATCTCATTTTGTAAAAAATAATAAATAAATAAATAAAATTGCAAGGGCATCTTCTAACCTCTGTGCCAAAAGTGGTGCTTTTTTATGGAGGATTCTTCAGAATATATGAGAGAGACCGGAATGGGCAATGAGACATCCAGCCAAGGCCATTTCATGTGGAGGTAATGAAACACAGCATCTAATAAGCCGGGAGACAAGCGCTGTACTTTTCCAGGTCCAATGCCTCGATGGCCATGCGAGCAAGGGGCCCTGCCCACACCAGCACACTTTATCGCTTTGTTATGAGGAAGAGAAGCGGAAAGGTGCTGCCCTGCGGACAGAAGACACAGATGTCTGATGTATCCAGGGTACCCGGCCACCCTCCCCCATATACTCTACAACCAGAGGCTGACATCCCAAGGACGGGTGCCAGGAGCTGTGCAGTCCCTGCATGTTTCCAATAAATCAGACAGATTAATTACGGAGTCAGGCATGTGAGTGCTTCAGGTCCACAGCTAAAAAGAGGACAGTACTATAATTGGCAGTGTGCATTAACACAGCGCCATACCTTCCATACAAAAGCATGACTTACACTCACTGATAATGTACAGATGTAAATTATGCTGCTTATTACACTGCTACTCATCACATAAATAAAGAGATAAACATAAAATATTGATTTGAAATTAGCATAATGAAATTATGTCCTTCAATCCTGACCACAATTGTTCTGAATCCCTCATCTTCAGAACACAAGTTAAGACATTTTTGATGAAATCTGAGTGCTTTCTGACCCACCATAGACAGCAATGCAACTAACATGTTTAAATGTAGCAAGGGCATAATTAAAATAGTCTTAACTTTGAGAGAATCTTACCAGAACGTTTTGAGAACATTTCCTGTTAGCTGGGACACCTGAAAATCAGAAAACCAATGAATAAAGAAATAAATTTCAAGAATTTTATGCTAGAAGTTTAAAAGAAATCTGATTTCAAAACATTTTATTATTTTGAAAACATTAAAGGAATGTTTCTTCTAAATGTTCTCTTTACATTCCAGAACAAGTAGTAACATTTAAAAAAAATAACTAAAGCATTTCAGGAAATAACATTCCATGAAAAATGTGTAACTAACTTTTTTGACAATGTTAATAAAGATCAGATAACTTTGAACATTTGTTCATAACTTTGAGAAGTTTGCATGTAGCCCAAGCTGAATGCAACACCTGTCTAATCAGAGTTGAGTATTCCAGTGAGCTTTTGTAAATGCTGAAATCTAGCTTGATTCGAGAAAACTCAAGAAAAGAACATTTGTTGTTACTTTAGTTGCTTAATCATTTCTCTTTGGAACAACCCTTGACTATAACAGTGGAAACTAATGTCCCGCTCTTTTGGCCTGTGTCTGGTATATCTGATGACAGTCAGCAGTCAAGTGCCCACAGATCATGCTACACAGGCGTGAAGTTGCACAATGGAAAAAAAAACCCGATGCAAGTCTCCGACAGAAAGGGCAATACCACCACGTAGCTGCCGGTAAATGTAGACACTTTCTCCTTCTTCCTCCTCAACCAGCCGTAAAGATCGCAAAGAATGCGATTTAATCACAGTGAAATCAAAGTTGGAAGAATGTGAGGTCCTGTTCTGGCCCTCTTCAGAAAAGTCAGGCAACCTGTCACCCTACATTACATCTCCTGCCATCATTCTTCCTCATGTCTCTGCCCAAGGGACAGGCGTTAACCAGCTCTCCTCCGAGTCACATACTGAGAGATTAAAGCAGATTTTGGCATGGGAAGAGAGAGAGCAGAAAAAAATAGAGAAAGAGAGATACATAGTATGTGTTAGGGAGAGAGAGAGAGAGAGAGAGAGAAAGAGAGAGTTTACCCCACCTAGTACATCTGCGTCATGCACATGTGAAGAATTTGCCGAAGGCTTCTGCAAATATTTGCTGCTTGAGTTGGGAAAGGGTCACACCTGGGTAGCAGCGACAAAAGGGCAGGTCAAATAACACAGGTGTACTTCTGCAGAGTCCAGATTACATCAACAGAACCACACAAAACATCAGCCAGAATCATGTGGTCTTTGGTTCAAACCTAAACTTTAAGCTCACCTGGAACAAATCTATCCAAAAATGTGAGCTATTCAATGCATTTCATTAATATGGAACATGGTGTGCGGATGTGGCCTTTCTTACATCACCCACTGACGGGTCAATATTGCCCACTGATGACCCACTAATGATGTGCATCCCTACCGCTCTGCTAATTCACCCTTGTAATGCACACTGTACAGCTCTGGAGAGCTTCTCTGAACTATGACACAGTTAAAACCCATTCTGTGAAACCCCATTCTTTTTTTTACGAAAGCTGGGACAAAAGCATTGTATGAATTTCGAAGCGGAATTATTTAGACTACATGTGTCATGTTTCAGCTTAAAAATAGGTGCTAAATATAAACTCGCTTTCCGAGCCAAAACGAGTGAGCTCTGCGTCATGGTAACTGTCACTCATGCCTGTACTGCTTTTCCATAGTCTATGGCTGATTCCCATACTGCCATCCAGAGGTGGACAAAGTACTAAAATTTCCTTTTTAAGTCAACTCACTGTTTTATTATTGTAGTATGCAATACTTGAAATAAGCTTAGCCTCTGAAGCAACTTACAATACATTACACCTACTGAATAGGGCACTGGGCAGTGAAATTTGTGCAGACATTGTGTAGCGATTTTTGATTGGCCACCATTGTTTCATGATGCCATTCTATCGTCAAAATCATGCAGTGTATCTCTTGCTGTCTGTACAGTGTGACTTCAAGTCAAACATCTACTGTGCTTGTCTAATATATACCAAAATGTTAACGCATTATTATTGAATTGCTGAAAATAAAAAAGTAGTATAGCTTTAAAAGAGTGATTACTTAATGTAACGTTTTAGAGAGAGAGAAAAACCTCACCTATTGACTTCGAGGACCTTAGTAAAAATGTGGTGGAGTGAAAAGTATGATATTTGTCTTTCAAACGTAGAAAACGTAATACTCAAGTACAGTACAAGGTACAGTAAATGTACTTCATTACTGTACACCTCTGCTGCTGGAACATGTGAAAAGTACAAATGGAACATCCAGATCTTCAGACATTACCAAAGACAAAAAAGGTTGTTATAGGATAAGCCTGTAGGATCATAAAGCATATGAACTGTGGATAAAATATCAAACAAAAACAAAAATAATTATTCACTTGTTACTTTGAGATGATTTAATTTGATTTGTTGAATCATGTGTAGCTTATTGACATTTGTTAATGTTAATTAAAACTATTAAAACTTTTAACATTGTCACAAACACACTATACTATATTCTTTCAGAAAGACTTTTACCAAAGAGTTTACCCTTGGCAGGATTCTCAAAATTGGCTTACTTATCTCTTAAGAGTGCATACAAGTACTTTAAAAGTAGATGATTCTGACAAAATAATTAGGATTGGAAATGTTTTCAACTATTATCCACTAGATGGCATCATAAGGCAGGTCTGTAAAGATGCTTGAATTTATTAACGCATGAGTTATTGTCGAAAGCAGCAGCAGATATCGCCTACTTTACTTTAGCATAAGCATTCTTGCTATACCTATAATAAAAGTAGTTTGATATTGTATTTCACAAAATACTCAAACTGAATTTCACCCTTGACTGTTCGCAGTATGGTGTCAACGATAGACAAGGTAAGCAATCGACTCATATTTAGGAGCTAATGTTATAACCTTAACGATTATTAAAACTGATTAAGGCATGCATAATCGATTATAAAAATAAATGTTTGGGAACACAAAAGGGCAATTCAATTATAGTGCCAAGTTACATCTGGTTTCCAGGACATCTAGAGGAAAATGAAGACACACAACTGTTAAAAGGCTTGGAGGATTTAAAAAAAGAAAAGAATAAATACCTTTAATCAGCAAGGACGCATTAAACTGAGCGGACGTGACCGTTAAGACTTTTCTAATGATTTCTAATTCAAATAACGGTTGTTCTTTTGAACTTTGTATTCATCAAACAATCCTGAAACTTGTATAATGGTTTCCACAAAAGTATGAATCAGCAAAAACTGTTTTCAAATCGATTTCAAAATGCTTTCTTAGCACATTAGAAGGATTTCTGAGAGATCGCGTGACACTGAAAACCGGAGTAATAATGTTGAAAATTGGGCTTTCATCACAGGAATAAATTAGATTTTAAAATAAATAAAATTAGAAACCAGTGTAATTTTTCGTAATTTTACAGTTTTCACATAATTTTACAGAATGAATGCAGTCTGTGTTAGCAAAAATCTTTCCAACCACAAACTTCTGAACAGGACTATCGATGCTCAAAATGTCTGCGTCATAGTACAATCTTAAAAATTCATTACAGAACATGTGCCAAGACTGTATATTAAAAATGTTTTTCCAGGATTATACCGACTGGAAAATTGACATGATTTGGTATGTAGGTTTATAATGAAGAATTAAGCCAGAGGAAGAGACCTATCGCTTGGCGTAGTGCTGACTGTCAGTGTGAGCGTCAGAGCTGGAGTCTGCAGAGACTGTCTCTTCTAATCATACCTCCTCTCTCTGAGCTCGGGCTCCAGGCTGAAGCTATATTTGGGGCTGTCCAGTAAAAGTATGATCGTGCATCTAATGAACTGTGTGATCAGATAGCATGGAGCTTTGTGACTAAATGCACATGCTAACAAATGCTTCAGTTTTGCAGTCATTTTTTGTGCTGTCAGGAACAGTTGTGGGAGTAAATGAAATCCCATTTCTGTTTCATCCAGTCCGTTATACCTATAAATTCTGACACCCCGTTTAGTAACAAAACCTGACTTGCCAACATGAATGTGTTCAGCTGAATCCCTTTAATTAAAGCTCCCGTGTTCACAGATAATTTAACATACAAACAATGGGCTTTGGTAGTCTACTAGAAAAACATTACAAAACAAAAAAAGAGATGGAGATAGGAAAGGCAGAAAAGAGAAACGGGGAAAAATAAATCAGTGTTGGAGCTCCACCCATGTCAATAGGAGACCAGCTTTCTCTGAAACCTCAGAATGACGTCATGAGAAACCCCAGCAGTGCTGACTGACTCTTTACTCTGAATCCACAGGCTCCTTCTCTTACAGCGCAGACAAGTCTAAATAAACTAGCAATTTCTCAGAAACACAGTATTATACAGAGAAAATTACAGAATGTCACTTTGGATTATCGTATGCAGAGAATGTACTAATGCAGACAGAGAAAAACAGTAGCTACAGACATCCAAAGTACCAAAAGGAAAGGCCACTATGTAGCCACTAATAGTTTAATCTAAATTTTGGAATGAAGTACTGAAACATTTGGACCAATCGCTTTGAAAAGGCAAACAAAACCTTAAGGCTTAAATATATACTTCCATTCAATGATGCAAAAAATATTTTCAATTAGTACTGCATCCAAAAAAAACAAACAAACAAAAAAAATTAATTTGAGAAGCAACTTGTTTTGGCAGCAGACGAAGACATTTATTTAAAGATATCAAATCATAATTTAGTTTCATTATCTAAACTAGCAAACTGTTATTTTCAAAATGTTTTCAAAATTTAGTAAGCCAAAAACAAAAATATTCTAGTCTTAGACTTGTTATCTAAAACCAAAACAGACATTATTTTAAGGATTTTTTATACCAAAGATACTATCAAAAATACTGATTAAAAAGTTATTTTTGCCATTGAAAGTGAAAATTTTAAACTATAATTCCGTAACACCACCTTTCTAATGTTCTACTTCAGCTTTTAATATTTCTTGACTAAAATCGTGTTTCCTTAAAGACAGGCGCTGTCTGTCTGTTGACGGTGGTAGTCCAAATTCTGAATAGTCCTGAATGTAAACAGAGTTATTTTGACTCGACTGCTGGTTTTCTTGGCTGCGACGAACAGCAGGTCAGACAAAGGGTTCTAATTTATCCTTTTCTGGCAGTGTTCTTAGCTATTTCAGTCTCTCCGTAATCCCAAACAAAGTGGGGACCCTCTGAGCAAAATATCATCTGGTGTAGGACCTCTGCCAGTTGTAAATGGCGTGAATGTTATGCGAGCAGACGGGAAGTCTTTTGCATGTGCTGACACTGCGATGGCGGAAAGCCTTGCCAGCCCCACTCAGACCCCTCCGCCGGGCCGCCAGATTGGCGCGCTCCTCCGCGGCGAAGAAATCAGTGGTGGCCCGAAAGAACTCCAGTACGGCCTGGTGGCTCCAGACGATCAGGCCCTCGTCTGATGTGGAGAAGCCACAGTGGCCTCCGTGGGCAGTCAAAAGCAGGAAGAAATGTGGGTTGCTCTCGAAAAGCTCCAACGGTAATGTGGCCTGAGGCTCCCCTCGGATGGGGTCGTCCTGACTGCACACACACAGCACAGGAATGGCCACTTCATCTATGTCCCTCAGTGGATCGTTACGTTCCCAGTATGCCTCCCAGCTACCTGCTCCCTCCGTCGTCCCTTTTAAGCCAGCATGACAGAACAGTGCCTCCTCCATCGCCTTCAAAGAGCAGCTGGAGAATAAGCGGTCTGTGTGGACAAGCTCTCCGAGCACTGTTTTATACCTGCAGATGGGACAAAATATTGAGTATAATTATTAAAGAGAAGAGCAGCAACGGAAGACTTTTGTTTTCATCATTGATTCGAACTAAGCAGGCAACCTGTTTACACAGGTTGCAGAAATCAATAGCACTGGATACAACATTGCTAGTCGGTATGGCAACAGTGTTTTATTTCAGTTTGGATAACCCGAAGCCGATTTATTTCTGAAACACCTGATTGTAACAAATCCAAAACGGATTTATAGATTATATTACTGATTTATTGTCTGTATCTATATAATGCCATTCAACAATGCAAAAAACAAAACCTTAAACAAGAAACTGATAACCAATAACCAATATATTCTTCATTTTCACCTATAACACATATAGTAGTCAGTATTTGAAGTAAATCAGAGCCTTTCATCAAAGTTATCCTAAAACAAAAACAATAATCAATCTTGTTCTAGGACAAAAATCTTACTGGATTATTACAATTAATGCCAAAATGAATATTTGGAAATGTAAGCTGACATCTCCTACTGACACACTATAGCAGCAGAAGATAGAAATAACTGACTTAAAACTAGGTTTATCTGGTAAAAATACTAGAGTTCTAATCATTTTGGCTAATAATTCATATATTCCTACATTGTTTTAATGAATATTAAAAACATTTAGTAAGCCGAAAATTTGATAATGTAATTTAAAGAGAAAGAAAAAAACATAATCCTAAATAATTAAAAAAGATGTTTTAAGGACCAATATACTTCAAGCAAAACTGAAAAAAACACACTGTTGTAAGAGTATTTTGAACAAAATCAAAGTCAAAATGAAGTTCATTTGGAGTTTTATATCTCCAGGAATTCAAAACAGCTTGCCAACTTTGAACTTTCTGGAAAAGTTTGCTGTAGATGGTAAACATCTGAACCACCATTGGTCCATGGCAGTTACATAATAGATAGGTGTGCTCTAGGGGTCTTCTGTTCAGTCTTTCAAGGTCAGACTGCCGTGAGTAAAAACATGAACACACTGGAGAACTGCCGTATAGTGTTGATGTTATAATTCTAATTGAAAGCAACACTGACACAGTTTTTTATGTTAATACTGCAAAGCTACTTGCTTTACAGCAATATATTGCATAAAGTGTGATTTGCATATATGTGATTTGACTGGAGCGCCGGATTGTAGAGGTTGTGTAAACATCCCATCAGTTGCTTCATTGTTTTGGTATGAACTGTTTATTGGTTTTGTTAGTGAGAGGAAAGTACACCTATAATATATTAACATATGTTGATAAGCTACCAGCAGTATCTGTATCGTCAGAATGTTCTCTAACACTACAATACTGCTTAGATTTGCTTCTTTAACTTTAAGTGAAGATTCAAAACACTTCACAGTGAATATATATATAAAAAAAAAAAGTTTCAAAACAAAACTGAAATGTTTCATCATACATCTGTTGGCAGTTCAGTTCATTTTCTAAATAGTCCTGAATATAAATTTGGGTATTTTGAGGAAAATGAGAGGAACAGGATCCTCCCTATAACCCTACCTGCTGAGGCAGATTTTTTGGTAAAGCACGAGAGCCCGGTGGAACGGCCATGTCGGGCCATTCTCAAACCAGCTCTGGCAGCGGAAAACTGGAGACAGGCAGGCTGCAGCCGTCACGTAGCTGGAGGAGCCACATTCGCCCAAGTAGGACAGCAGGAGTCCTGAACCGGTGCTCTCACTCACAGCATAGATCTGTCCCGCTGGCTGTCGGTACCGAATGTAGCGCACCGCTTCCCGCAGGTCAGTCGGGTCACCGAACTGCTGCAGCTTCACCGTACAGAGCGGCGTCCCGTTCTGACTCCGGCGATTGAAGATCACAGGAAGGTAGCCATGACTCAGAGCTGCCTCACAGAGCTGAGGAAAAAACAAAAACAGAAATCGTCACATGCCAGATAAAGCACATATACTTGTGCATATAAACAGAGTTTTGCTCGAGTCTTATTCACACCTGTAATGAGTAGTTTTGAGCTAAAGTAAGAATAAATATTCTGACATATACACATTTTAAAGCAGGCTGTAGCCATATAATTCTGTCATATATGTATATACGCACACATACTGTACATATGTATTTTGCCACCATAATGTGGTTGGTAGTTTTCTTTGTCACTGAATTGTGTTAATATCAGGGTTGTGCTAAATTCTGTTGCTTGATGGAAGGACCAGCAACACTGCTGCCAAATTCCCCAAGTTTCACACGTCTGAAGAATTTTATAAATAAACAATCCAACAGAGTGCAAAATATCACAATTACCTATAATCTTGAGAAGATTTTGAAAATGTAATATATAGAAGTACACTGAAGTGGAGCTGATGATAAAATTCTACACTGACTGTAGCTTTTTCTTGAATATATATCATAACTTAACCAGATACAGAGATGTGATACTCATTTGGGAAATGTTTTGAAACACACCCATCCATTCCTCTTTACTCTCATATGAAAAAAAAAGTGAAGCAGCACAGTAATTTCTCTCTTCTACTCATGGTGACAATTATCTAATTGTTCCAAGATGCAAATGAATATGACTTAATGTAGAAAGAGGATCTGGCTCTCACCACAGTATTCTAATGTCCTTTACTTACGTCAATTCCCTTAACAGCCAGGAAACACACTAGCTCTTACTGCAGTCCAGTGCTGCTTTGCAATGTGCAAATTGGGTGCAGACTCTGGCCTAGTATCCAGTGATCACCCCGTAAATAGCATTCATCTGAAACATATGGAAACTAGTAGACCAGCTCTCAACCCTATCCAACGCCTTAAAATGTCTATTTGAACATACAGACTTACATATTACAGCCTTGAAACAGACCCTTCCAAATCTATAAAACTGAACCAGAACCATATGCACTACTTCATTGTTCTGTAAAAAATAGTCTCTGCTAATTTACATTTTTAGTCAGTCTAATCAAGATCTAGCATTTAGCGAAAAGAGTTTTTTCCACAATAACAAAACACACAAAATAAGGTTGAGCAAATATCGCACTGACTTCCTTGCATTTGACTTACAACAGTTGTCTCTTATCTGTCTACAAAGATATTTTCACCATCACTGCTCTCAGTTATGCCCCACACAAAACGTAGTAGCAGAGGAGCCTGCTGACACACTGATTATATTCTCCACAATGCACAGCTAACAAAGTTCTGGTGAGCACGGAGTACATTTCTCTGGGAATCATCCATGATGGAGTTGTGAAAGCTAATGAGTTTACTTAAAGTTGCCTGGAGCTTTAGGTCTGGAATATGGAGTGAGCTCCAAATTGGGCGAGGAGGAATGACTCACTTCTGTCTCTACTGCAAAGAGTCAGAGAGGCTCCATCATGCATGCTATAATTGAAATAATGAAAAAGTCATGCAGCATCTTCTCTTTAATGCAAAACAGTCAAACAGAATATATTCACTTCACCTTTACTGTACTCCAGTTCCATACTGTATTCTCAATACTAATTTGCTACTTGCCCCTGAGGATTAATACCTGTGCCTTTGATTTTCTACTGTATTAACTGCTTCAGTTTTAAACTCAGACTTGTGCATAATGCTGCCTTATCTAAACATTACGTACATTTCTTGAACTCAGTACAGTAACAATGTTTCTCCTGTCTGTTAAACATAACACATATAACCCCTTAGAATAGGATAGAATATGTAATTGTTTCAAATGTAAGCCAATCATATTTCTTTTAGAGGCATCACCTGTACATGCACAATATATGGACTACACTGAAAGATACCTTTTTTGTTTTTCTGTGCTCAAGTACTTTTAGCCACAGACTTTATTCTGACTCCAAAAATCAACAGCTGCTCATTTTCTTTATTAAAAAAAAAAAGAAAAGAATTTGCATACAAACTAACATCACAATGGACGAAACTGCTTTAGATGTTTTCTTTGCTATGTAGTATTTTAGGTGAAAATTATATACCAAGGAGTCTTTAGCCACATAATACTCTATAATAGTAAAAATATGTTTTATCCAAATTAAAATGTTTGAATTTGTTAAGCTTCATAACATGCTGAAAGGCCAAAGATTAAAGGTCATAACTGGTTCTTTTGAGCTTTAGAAAATGTGCCAAACAGAATGCTTATTTAACCAGTAATAATCTTTCTATCTATCAATCATCATACAGGTTCTTTTGATATTTTGTATATGTATCAAAAAGTACACGTGTGTGTGTTTGCAAGCATACAGGTAGATATTTTATATTTAAAAACTAAAAGTGTTTTTCTGTGTTTCAATATTTGCGAAAAATGTTACAAAGCCTCTGCACCGCACTCTTTACTCCTAAAAAGGGAATAATGATTCTAAAAAAAAACAATTACCTTCAGCACATTCCTGGTAATTTTGCCAAAAGAGTTGGGAATGATGAGCAGAACTGGACTTGTGGAATTACTGGACGTCCTGCGCCTCTTGTGATGTGCTGCACCAACAACAGCCCAGTCCAACGCCACGAGTCCATCATCACTCAACTGCAAATGATCTCGGATGAAATGCACCGGACAGTCAAACGGCCACAAAGCACCGAAAACCGTCTGCAAAGCCGAACTCATTCGCCAGTTCCATTTTGGTATCGATAAAGACTTGCAAAAACTCATGCAATGTTTGAGTAGGTAGTTTGCCAGCGCGGAGGGTTTGCATATCAAGGCGAGCGCATCTGATTCACCTTGTCCCTCTAGTTTCGAGTCGCATCTCTCCGCGGATCTTTTGCTCTCGCGCCGTGGAAGCAGCAGCGTGGAGTGACTCTCCGCTCCAAAACACTTCACCACTGGCCAGAGTATGGCCATTAAAACCATAAAACAAGCAGCACCAATCCATTCCAGCATTTGAACGGCTGCAGTTGAGTAATCTGCACAAACAAATCGCCTACCTCCAAAAAGCTTCCGATTTGGGTTTAAAAGCCCTACCAAAAGACACAAGCGAGTCAGTTTAATGTTAATTGATAGCACAGGTAGTAGCCTAAAAATGCAGACAGCCTCTGGTAGCGACTATTTAAACTTCAAAGTTCTGAGGCAAGATGGTTTTTATCCTCATATCCAGTAATTCGTCGCTGTTCTCCAGGATGGCACGTTTTCCCATAATCAAAATTTATGTCAGAAGAATGTGGTGTGTTGCCGCCATAGTTCAAAATGAAGCGCCCTCGCTGCCTCTCTTTGTGCTCCGTCTGATTATGCAATAGATCCTCTTTCGCAGTCAACTCTTCACCTGCATCCGCCTGACAGACTCGTGCAGTCTTGTGGCATTTTTGTGCTCATTTGAGCGGTGTGCCACAGAACAGCTATAGTGATGAGTGATTGTCAGATAGTTTTCTGTGTGGAGTCGCATCACACACTGGCTCGAGCCCGTGAATCATCCCTGTTTTAGAGAAGGAACGCCCTCTCCAGAAGATATTATTCATCTGCAATACTTTTAGGCTGATGCTGTAGTAAATCGGACTGTCTACTTTTTATCTCGTTTCCTAACAGCTGTCGTTCATTAGCCTAAACGCTTGGATTACTTGTATTTAAACCAAATCAAGCTCTTGTAGGGGAGGTTTTGCATTTAAAAAAATGAACCACACTTTTTAGAAATATTATTAAAATAAAAATAATATTTTATAAAAAGTATATACTCACATCACATGAGATTGAAACGAAATACACTTGTCTAAAGCAGTTTTATTTTACATGGAGCGGGTCGCCCCCTAATGGGTGTCGCTGCTTACGTCACATGACCAGCCATGTTGCACAGCTGATCTACTACTGTTACTTATACTTTACATTTAATTTTTTATGAAGCATTTTCCGCCAATGTTCAACTGTTTTACACAGTATAAACATCTAAAACAAAAAAACTAATTTAGTAACATAACAAACACAATAGCCACACCACTGAGAGACAAATGCTGTCAAATGTTGAAAACAAAAACATGACAGTTACAGCTTATAACCTGTTAACTATGCTTAATTTGTGCCGGAACAAGCTGGATCTGAAACCCCCGAAATCCGATCTGGCCCCTCATTTGGCATATCCCCCTCCTCACGCCATAAAAAAAGAAGTTCGTGCTGACAATTTTTTAGGCTTGCTGCAATAGATGTTGAACCGCATCACTGGTTATGTGACCTGCCCACCGGGGCACCATCATTTTAATTA
The DNA here is from genome assembly GCA_032357445.1 of Enteromius radiatus. NCBI lineage: Eukaryota > Metazoa > Chordata > Actinopteri > Cypriniformes > Cyprinidae > Enteromius > Enteromius radiatus. The sequence goes on from JAUCMS010000048.1 coordinate 8,079,226, forward strand.
TTATTTTTTAAAATAATAATACAAGTTTGAGTTTCCTGTCTTTTCCTCGCTTTCCTTCGGTTTTAATAGCCAGAAAACACAGTGTTTGTTTTACTTTGCAGATTCCATTCCGCAGTCACGGCCAGGAGAGCCGTTCCTGAGTCCCACGGATTCCGTTCCACATTCACAGCCAGTAGAGCCATTCCAAATCCAAGAAGATTCAGTCCTCCCATCATGGCCAGGAGAGCTATTCCCAAAACCTGCGAATTCCGTTCCACATTCATGGCCAGTAGAGCCGTTCCTGATCGCAGAAAATCCAGTCCTCCAATCACCAGAGCTAGATCCAGTCAGAGGCAATGGTTAAACTGTCTATGCTCAATATTCTAGACTCGCACATGCAGGGCCTTTCCTCCCTCTTCACTAGATCAGTGACAAGCTACGCCATTGAATCACCCGCGAAACTCAACGTGTAGCTTGTCACTGATCTACAACTCTGTCCATAAGCTGGTGCTGCTGCATTTGAAAACAGCTGATGGAGATTTACCTCTAATCAATGAACTGGCTTTCCTTACGAGATGCGCATAATATATCGTTCTATAATGCTTTTTTCAAATAACATATTTAATCTGATATATTGTTTCATGGTTTTTCCAGGTTTTTCCATGTACGAGCCCTAATAATAGCAAGCACGCTGTTAATCACATGTTCACCAATATGATGCGCAAATGCCCCATTACCTCCTCCTCTAATCACATGCCGGATTGTCACCCCATTTTGTTCCAGGACCTCGAAATTTACAAATTAAGCACTGCCTGTTAATAATATACAGAGTGCACCTCAAGTTAGAAGTACACATATATACAAATAGTTGACGTTTAGTTCAGTCATTGCGTAAAAGATAGAAAAAATAAGGTAGTTTACTAGTTGCAGAGTGATAAAAAAGTTTTGACAGATTGGAAGTAAGGAGTAAATAGCTTTAATAGTTCATAACCAAAGAATCACCTTATACTTCCAGTGTATAATATATGATATTATTATGTGACCCTCTAATGTATTTAAAAGTAGTCTGAGCCATCTAAAAAAAAGACAGAGTTCAGTTTTTCTAACTGCATTATGGCTGAATGTGTGTGTGTGTGTGTGTGTGCGTGGGGGGTTGATGTTAATTCAATAAACAAAGCCTATATATGGCACAACTCCAGCTGGGTGTGTTATAGTCAGAGACTGCTGGCACTACTTGAGCTATTGTTCTCTGTATATTCTTAATGCCTTCAGAATAGACACTGAAATAGTCCCATTAATGCCAGCACGCTTTATTGTTTTGCGAACCAAGCATCAGGATTACAGGCACCATGTGACATTAAGCTTTGTTTGTTTGACATTAAGTCTTAGGCTGGTTTTCTACACGCAACAAAATCTGTTTCCTTTTACATTTAACCTGGTCACTCCAGCGTGATTGACGCTTTCATGTGGAACAGAGAAAATATGGATTGGGGATTACATTGAATTGTGTTTGGGATTGTTATGAGATGGAGAGATTGAGTGATGGTGGATGTGGGGAACTGTTGGATTAATGATGTCTAACAAACCCTTTATTTCCGTTTAACCCCTTATAATGTTATATTAAGACAATTGTTATGTACATTTTATTATATACCATTTGTGTGATAAACAATTTTGATTTCCAACATGAAAACCGGCCCAGATCTTGGGAATCTGGCAGGATGTACAAAAGCAAGCTATTTTGGGAATGCAGCTATATTATACAAGTTTTCCTCTAATGTCACACCCATACAGGATTAAATGACAATGAAAGTGTCCTTTTGCTATGCAGGAAGTGTCTCAAAATACTCTTTGAAAAAGAACTGATTGCCTTGGGTGGACAGTGAGGAAACAAAGGATCCAAATGACAAATGGGCAAAGGTTTTTCAACAGCCGTGAACTTCAGGGCACAAATCCAACTGTCTGATCACTTTGTTGAGGCCCGACTGTATCAGATACTCCTTTGTGCCTTCGGCCTCCTTTATGATTCAGATCTCCCTTGTATGTGACTGTGATAACACACACCTGCATTCACTGGGCCATATAAGTATGATGAAAGCCTTCTATACTAATGTTTTTCCACCGCTGCTGCACATTAATGGATCTGGGAAGGGCCTGTCTATATCTGGCCCCTTCCCTTGAGTGCTGATTTCAACTGAAATACTAAAATTGAATCTAAGCCTACATAATGGCTTGAATTATAGAGCAAGTACAACCACATACATTATAAATGAGAAATCTCCTGCACAGGCAGCTGATCGTTCAGCAGAGTCATGCAGATTTAATTCACAGTGAGTTGAACCTGATCTGAAAAAACATTCAGTATTTCCTCTTTAAACTAAAATGAAATTAAAACATGTACTGAGTCAACAGAAATGTTTGTTTTACTGCACAGCGCTTTGACAAAATGAAAGAGTGCTTACAGAGGGAAAGGAGGAATTTTAAAAAAGCAGTGCCACTGTTATTATATATAGATATTTTTATTTTATTTTATTTTATTCCAGACAATCTACAAAATAAATTAGGTGAAATTAATAAAGAAATGAAAAAAAGAAAGGGGGAATAAAATTAAAATTTAAATTACATTTAAAAAATAATTCACTGCATTTAGTTATTTTTAGACAATCTGGAAAATAAAGAAGGTGACATTAATAAAGAAATGAACAAAGAATAAAATAAAAATTAGGGAAAGAGAAGTTTCAGTTTGGATTTAACCAAATGGTATTTAATTATTTTATTTGAATATGTTTAGACAAACCAGAAAATAAATAAATAATACATAAATTTATTAAAATATCAAATAATAGCTAAAGATGGACATAAAATGAACAATTATAATACCAATAGATTTTATCAGATAAATGATTTATATAATGTATAGTAAAAAAGAAAGCTGTAAACAACTAGTAAAAAACTAGTAAAGAACACATGCACATACCATAAATCATGCAATTGCTAGTAAAAGTGTCTAAGCACCATGATGACAGTAAACATGTTATCTCCATTCTTCCTCTCTTATATCACATGGCCGACATGCTAGTCGGTATATAGTATAACTGTTTATACATGTTATGAAGAGCTGAAGAAACTCTATAAATTAGGAGAAGAGATAGAGTATACATCAGCCGTCTTCATCTGGTTGTTGCTCTGAACTCCACTGATCATAGGCACTGTGATGTCAACCATTAGACGTACACGGCTGCTTTAGAGGAATGTAAATAAACATCTCCAGATGATAAGCAGAATCATCCATCCTGACCCACTGGTCCGTAGGCCTTGTTCTGAGTGAAGGTCACAGAAATGTTCAGAATGCAGTGATGCTGCCAGCTCTCATTAAACTGTCTGTGAGAGCAAAGGTCTGGTTATGGCAGAGCTGTGGAGAAGGGACAGGCCCTCTCTGCTGCAATGGGTTTGCAGACGTGATGCTATGATAAACAGCTCTGGGTGAAGATAAATTTGAGTATCTCACTGTGGTGTGTGAGGTATTTCAAAACCTGACCGCATCCTCCCTGGTCTTCTTCATGACACGCAATTCTTCTTTTAGAGGAATTATGTTGAGACCAGTCAAATTCAAACAGGTGCACTTACTCTAAGTTTCTAGTTCGTTTTGTGCCAGTCTTCTGTAGGTAATTGTGACTTCTTATCACACAAGACATATTGGATCTGTGCATTAGTCTTAAAGTGACAGCAGCCTATATCTGTCACCATTTGTGTCATTAATCAAAGAACTGACTGAATAACTTGGTCTTATAGTATAGACCTACCTTTTGGTGCATATTTGCAAGACATGAAACACTTACCAATAAGTACATATCACTGCAGTTTTCAAAAGAAATGAATACTAGAGGCAATAAAACACCTATTTTTTCTTTTCATACAAATGTACAGAGTTTTTTCGCACAATTACTTGAAGAATATCATGTTATGATTTCAAAAAAATATTAATATGTTGGGAGATTTGAAAACTCATTCTTTTGGACATTAGCATCACAAATATACAGCTTCATATTAATGGGTTTTCATATACGGTAAGTTTGTTCAGTAGCTTACAGAGTACAGAAACGTACTTGTGAGACGAGGAGTTGTATTTTACATTTGATTTCAAATGTAACTTTGTTCAGTTGCATTTATTTGTGTTATGTTGCCTAATTGTTTATTTCTTCTTTCGCTTTTACTGAATGTGAAATATGTGAAATCTACATTAGTTAGTCTAGTTGCTTTGAATGAATGAATATGTTTTTTTTATAGCTTATTGAAATAAAATACAAATACTTTTTTATTCTGTGGTAGAGTTATCTGACTGGGTACTGTAGGTGTGATGTCAAGAGTGGGAACTTGTTCAAAGTAAAGTGCAGTAAAAAATAATTTGTTTTACAGTATTTGGTTATTCATTAATAGAGTTTCATATTCATCAGTGCAGATACAGATGAGACCTAGTGTCAGAGCATTTGCAGGCCTCAGTTTCAGTATTCCTCAAGATGAACTTGTGATAGACGTGCACAGAATCAAATAATCATGAGCTTCTGTAGATCCTGCCTGAGCTTCAATAAACACACATCAAAGAAATGCAAGATACACTTAAGAAGGGAGATTTAATAGCGATTTCTTGCGCTACCAGCATGAGGTTTTGAGCTACTAAATAAGTTCCTGTTGAAGGTGACATGCTCTGTATGTTAGTGAAACTATTTTACCTCGAGCAATGCTGAGGCACTGCAGGCAGCTGCTTTGTAAAGGTGCTGTGGCCCACATCTCCATGGCGACCAAAGACATTTAGCAGCAGTAAAAGCAGAGCGGATGTTTTCACATGCTGCCATTCAGGCGGGACTGAAACAGTCACAAATGTCAGCTGTCACGGAGTCTGACAATGTAAATGGTGGACAAAATACACACTCTGTATAAATTCAAGTTAATTAAAAGTACACAAGTACTTACATTGAGTGCACTTAGTCTAAGTATAAAAAGTACTAATCTACTATGACTAATATAGTCTGTCAGATGCAAGACCACATTTATTGCATGTAATCGCATGATTCTTTACAGAAAATGAATGGCAAGATCTTAATGACTAATATATCTAGAATTTGATCATTTAATTTAATGTAATTTAAAAGTGAACAAGCGCAGTTAATCTTTTAGATTTTTAATTATCATAATTAAATGTGAGATTCTAGTCTCATAAAATATATATGAGTATATTTAATAAATTAATATTTAATTGAAATATATTTAAGTTATATTTAATATATGAGTATATTTAATAATTAAATTAAAATTCTAGTACATTATAAAAATATACATGCATTTTAATTTAATATATTAATTACATATTTAATAATTACTACAAAATCAGAATAATTAAAATAATAATTCAAAATAATAATTTTATATTGTTACCAGACTAATTCACTTTTAAAATAATTCAAAATCATTTATCATAATGTTTTTTAAAAAAAAAATGAAATTCCAAAATAGAAATTGATAAAATAAAAGTTTTAAAAGTCAAAGTATTTTAGTGTCCACTATTGGTGATTTAAAAAGTTATTTCTTTAGCATGTCTTGAATAAAAATACTTGGTTGGGTGTTTTTTGGGGAACGTATGAAAATGTGTGACGATATGGAGCATACCTCATGACACAGTCTTTCTGTTTTTCTCTCTGTTTTTTAGAGTCTCTGTTCATGAAGGGAAGATGATGAGCCACGGAGCAACGAGCCACAGATCGGGTCTCATTAGAGCTGCTTCCCTCCAGAGACCCAACACCCCTCACAGGGAAATGACTTCACCCTCACGGCTGCAGACATTTACAGGGGAGAGGAGAAAAAAAGATGGATCACATAAACCTGACACAGATTTATCACAGAATGAAACCTAGTTTTATTGTTTTGTTGCTATGTTTTTTTTGAACTAGCTCAACAAAATTGCAAAGCTTCCGTTCTTCCTGTCAGTGGTCTTTGTGTGCTGTGAATGTGTGGTAAACAAAACACTACTTCGTGGGCAAGTACACAGTGGATGAATGCGCTGAAAAGGTTACTGTTTGTTGTAAAAATCTGGCCAAGTGAAGCAAAAGACACAAAAGGAGGGACTCGGACAAAACACACTAAAAGGTCACTTCTGCTTCCATTGGCATATTTGTGTTTGCATTTGTGCTTCCAAGACACTGAAAACTATATTTTTGATCACAAACCTAATATATAGAGCACATTTGTGACCTGGATATACAGTACACACAGAACCAAAGCAAAGGATCTTTAAACTGAAAATTTGTCAGCTGACAATTACTCACTTACAGACTCTCTGCCAGATCTCTAGGCCTGTTGTCATCCTGAAGTAAGTGTTCCAGCAAACTATTCATTCCCTGCAGTGTTGTAGAGGATTGTATTTCAACCAAAGCTGAATCTCAACCTGCTCTGATGGTTGTTTGTCTCAATGTAGCACATGAAAGAGTCAGTGAATAACCCAAACTTTCATTCTTCTCTTTGATCTTACTGCATCTCTGTGAATGCATTGTGGGATACCTCAGTTCAACCGTAGACTGATGAAAGATGAGAACAAAGAATAAATAAATGAAAGCTGACTTAACACAAACTCTCTGATCACTGAGTGTCTCTTTTCTCTGCCTCAGAGTGTGTTTTGGAAACATCTGTGGGGGTAGAGTATTAAAAGGTTTCACAAATTCTGTTGTGTCAAGATATCTCTTTCTCTGGGTGGAAAGCTGGAACAAATCTGTCTGCGCTTCAGCATCAGTTACAAAATGTGTGCAGACTGATAAAGGGAGCTGAAATGAGCTGTGACTGATTATGCATGTGCATGTGTGCTCAGCTCCATAACCTCAAATAAATACTGCCGTCTAGCTCATGGACTCATGGAAACTCTCCTCTTTAAACAAGCCTTCTTCATCACGATAACATTTTATTTTATTTATTTTTTAACAACCTGTAAGAACTTCAAAAGATATTGCATAATTTATATTTTCCGAATATTCATGAATATAAATGTCTTATTAAAAAACAAGTACAATACTACTTAGTTGCTATAAATTACAATAAAAATGCTATACACTAATAAAAAAGGCATGCAAAAGTTGAAAATTGCTAGTAAATTGCTCCAATTGTTTTTACAATTTTGAAATTTAAAAAAATATAGTTTTAAATCAATTATCATTTATTAATTATCACATACTATATATTCTAAATGTTAATATCTATATTACAAACAAAAATTACACTCACACACAAATATACAGAACACTTTCAAATTAATAATAAAAAATAATGTTAAACACATTAATTAATTAATTAAATGTATATATATACATACATACACAAACAGGTCCTGGTCATATAATTACAATAGCTTGAAAAAGTTTATTTATTTCACTAATTCCATTCAAGAAGTGAAACTTGTATACAAAAATAAAATAATACATTAATAACGTATACACTGCACTTTTGCAGGTGCCAAGTCCTGTTGGAAAATGAAATCAATCAATCAATCAATCAATCACTTTTATTTATATAGCGCTTTTAACAATACAGATTGTAGCAAAGCACTGCACAAAAAAATCAAACAGGAGAACAGAGTGATGGTAATGTATAATGACAAGATTAAACTATTTATTTATCAAATGCAGAGATGGTCTCTGCAATCAAAATGACGATAATCACTAGAAATTAGCTGCCCCCAACTAAGCAAGCCAGAGCCGACAGTGAGACAATGGGGAAAAAAAAAAACTTGGGAGAAACCAGTTGGGTCTTAGTTGGGTCCAGTTCTCCTCTGGGTGGACGCCCAGCACCTAATCTCCAATTCAATTTTAAGCGCATGTCAGATTGTTCAAAGAACTTATAGTGTGTGTGTGTGTGTGTGTGTGTGTGTGAAATCTGCATCTCCATAAAGTTGGTCAGCAGTAGGAAGCATGAAGTGCTCTATATAACGTCCTGGTATACAGCTGCGTTGACCTTGGACCTCAGAAAACACAGTGGACCATCACCAGCAGATGACATGCCATCACTGACTGTGGAAATGCAAAATTTACTTTCATCAGAGAACATAACTTTGGACCACTCAGCAGCAGTCCAGTCCTTTTTATCTTTATCCCAGCAGTCTTCCCCATGATTGGGTAGCCTACAATACTAGACTGAGAGACCATTTAAAGGCCTTTGCAGGTGTTTTGAGTTAATTAGCTGATTGGAGTTTGGCACCAGGTGTCTTCAACACTGAACCTTCTCACAATATACTAATTTTAATATTTGGTCTGTTTTTCACATAAAGCTATCATATGACTTCAAAAGACTTGGACATATGGACCATTTTTATAATACTCCTTTGTATTTTTGTTGTATGGAAAGGTGAGGCTTGGACATTCATTTGTTACAGTGCGCAAATGCATATGCATGATCAAAAACCTCGACGTGAGTTGAATTGCATAATCACATTCTTTTGGGTCAGCTGTTGCAGCAAAAAATCTCCCTGCTTACGTTCTTTGTCTCTCTCTCTTTCTCTCTCTGCTTCATAGGAAATTATTACAGTGGTGAAAATATCACAGGCACTGGGGCTTCAGCATATCAAAGCAAAAAGAAAGAAAGCATAGAATCGCTGGCTTAAAGGGATGATTCAGTAGCTCATGCTGCAGTCGGTGTGACACAGAATGAACAACACATCCTCTACCCATTCTTTCCACAACACAATGACCAAGATCAAATCACAACCACAAACAACATGGTAGTCAACATGTGAGTTTACAGCTCTCCTCTGAGAACTGAGCGCTTGTCCTAAATGATTTCTTGATGCAGTCAACGCTTACATCCACAGCACACTATCTCACCTCAGAAGCTCGTGGCTCAGTGACGCACAAACAAAGGAAATGAAAAACAAAATATGGCTCTCGTGAGTGATTCTTGAACCGACGTACAGCCACATGTGCTTCCCTCGTCATTTCATCACTGAATTTATACTATGCTGTCATTAAGTGATTCATTTGTTTTTTAAATACTTTTCGTGGGATTTGACTTTTGTACTTTTTGTGTGCTGCATGACTTTCCCATGTTACTGAAACAGTCTGTTCCCTCCGACCTGGGATCTCTGTCCCAAGAGTCACATGCTGCCCTATTTGGTGACAGGCCAAAAAACACAGACCCATGGGACGCTCACGGTAAGGCTTTCCCTTGTTGTTATACCCTAGTAACACTTACACATGAGGCAAACATTACTAATGTATTAAGTAAATTTCGTCTTTCACTACATGGGAAATGTTTTAATTCACTGAAATATAAACATGTTTAAGAATACACTAGTTAGTGCCCAATCAGTGGCAGTGTTGTGGATTTTTTGTTGCTTCTTTCGACAAGTTTCTGTTTTGGGAGTGAGTCACTGGATCATTTCCAACTATTTGTTAAAAAGTTGTTGCATAATTTAGTAATCCTTCTTCAATTTAAGAATACAGTCTTTAAAAGCAAATCACTGAATCGTTCGCTCAACTGATTAATTAAAGAATGAAATACCACTAATTGTTGGTCTGAGAAGTGAAACAGTTAATAAGGTTGTTGATGGAGCAAAACCGGCAATATTATGTCAATGTAGATTTTGCCACTTGTTGGCCTTTACCCTCTGGTCTGAATGAAAATGCAGATTCGTTCTTTGCCACTAGGTGCCTGTTTTGGAGCAGTAAAAAACAAAAAGAGCAAGTAAGTTAAAAATAAATGCATATAATAAAACAATGAAAGTGTTTTTTGACCTTGCATGCAAGTCAACCTGTTGATGGGGACTCCAAAACCCAAATACCTTTAATTACCCATAATAAGGCACACTTTAAAAATCCTTCTGACCACAATCACAATAGTAATAATTCCAACATTCAAACATAATATGAATCATACCAAATCTTACTTTAGAAAAAAAAGCTTTTGGAGCCTTAACATACTGTTAATGCAAAGTTCAGGAGCTTCCCAGTGGTGTAAGAAGGAAACCACTGAACTTCTGCTCAAGGCATAGGGCCTCCTAGGAAACTAATCACTACATCCATCTCCATGGCCTTTTACACAGAGAAATTGACGTCACTTCAAAGATTCTGTCCTCTCATCTGACAGTGAGAGGGGGTATCTATAAATATACCCCGTGAACATGTCCCCTGTGTATACAGCACTTAGCACCACTGCTTACGTGTAGTGGTCCAAGCTTAAGATTTTCAGCACAGTACATTGCGCTCTCACTGTTACTCTCCCCACCCTGACACAATTCACTTTGTCTCTTTGTCTATTTAATCTGCTTGTCTATCTGAGAGTGAGATGTTAAGCCTCTCCCTTTCATTTTGTATGGCGCTCTCATAAACCCAGATCTTTCCGGTAAGAGATGTTATAGGAAACTTTGCACGGCGCTCTCTAAATTTAAAACAGGATCTGTGTATGACATCATAGGTGTTAAAGAACTCTCACCAGGCCACTAATATCTTCTCCTGCCGTCCCACCAACCAGCACTCAGATACTAACAGGTGAATCGAGTTAGAGCTCATTAGCACAAAACACCATCTGCTTTTCTAGCTTCCTGTATATTCCTGTTCTGGGAATAGCAAGCTTCTGGGACTCAGTGGTGGACAAAAGCCACTTCGTCACATGCTACCTTGCCACCACAGTGAAAAACAAGCCGGGAGATTTTTGTTCTTTTTTTGTTGTAATCACAACCAAAAAGAACATTATGTGTAATTAGTGTTACAAGACCCTTTTGCTAGACAGATGATAGCTCGACTGCTTGTTTTTTCCATTCAAAGGGCGCCATGTGACAAGAGGACAGTACATTCGATCATGGCAGTAATTGCATGAGCGCTGCTAGCAGTAACTCATGCTGTCATAATGGAAAGGAAGCAGCACCTAATGCACTATAAAACCACATATAAAGCCACGTTATGAAGACACCTCCCAGCAATCTCTGCTGAGGTCTTCATGTTTACATCCAGATGGGGATCCAGCTGCTGCAGAACGCAAGCTGAATTAACAATAAGGTACAGACACACCAACTGATATGACAGCAGCTGCCAATGCTTGTTTTCGAGGCAGATTCAGAATTATTTCATTGAAATTCATTAGTGTTCTGAGCAAAATTGGCGTCAAAAGCACAAACACTGGTTCACTGTGAAGAAATGGCCATCTGTGAAGTTTGCAAGGCCTGCATTCTACATTGTAAATAATATGTAACATTTATGGGGGGGGGGGGGATGACACCAGTTTCTAGAACTTTGCTGAAAATATATAGAGTATATCACAGTTAAAACAAGTGACACTTATTTAGCAACATAAGATGTAAAATAAACCTCATGTCGTTCCAAACCCATAAGACCTATATTCATCTTTGGAACACAAATGAAAATATTTCTGATTAAACTGGAGAGCTTTCGGACCCTCCATAGACGGCAAATGTTATGCTCATATTCAAACTGCATCTCATTCATAAACATATGCATAATTAAATATGGCATTTAAGACATTTATATTTATGACAAGACTCATGACAATCATATGGCTCTATACAACTTGCAATACAGCATGCAACAGGCTACTATTACAATGTTTTTTTGTCATGATGAATCTTGACAACCCCTAGTCACCTCTGACTTATATATATGAAGAGCGGTGTGAACATTCTGCTAAACATCTCCTTTTTTGTTTTACACCAATTCAGGATTGAAACGATATGAGGGTGGCTGAGTAAATGATTTTTTTTTAATTTACACAATTTCATTCACATAATTTGAACTTTCCTTTTAAGTACTTCATCTAGCGACTGCTCAAGCGAAATGAGTAAGTCCTGTGAAGAACACATTTTTAATGTGCATAATTTGTTGATCTACACTGGTTACGTCTGCTTTTTCTACATGATTTGCCAAATTTGTTCTCTGCTTGAATTGCCAAATGTCCTCTGCCTTTCCGAAGCGTGCAGACTCACTATATGAGCAAGCTAAAAATAGCAAATGAATTCATATCTTCTCATCCTGCATGAATAAGCAAAGCGTGTGTGTTGTGTGAGTGTGTGCTTGACCTAAGGGTAAACTGCCCTTGCAACCGTACAGAAAAAAGTCACCAGTCTAAAATATATATATTGCAATAATGAAAAACGTAATGCGGTTTTATCTGGGTAGTGACTGTTCATATAACGTTCATGCCCTGACACTTCTTTAGAGTAGCGCTTTATCGCCTCAAAAAAATATATTATTAAATTGACTTGTGACCTACATAATGAGCTGTGTTTTTTCTTTGCAAGTGTGACAGAGATAAAGCCTTGTTACAGCACTTCCTGTGTGGCACGGTCACTGTCAACTGCCATTTCATTAACCCAGCACATTTATGAACAGCTCAATTATTCTCTTGTGTACACAAGCTTGCATTGGCACACACACAAGCGCACTTGAGCCACTAATATGCACACACTCACATTCTCATAAACACGGCATGCTCTTATCTCAGCCCCTGGATCTCGTGTGCTTTAATTTCTTTCAATTTAAGTTATTTGTGTCTTTGCCAAAGGATGTTTTAGAGTCATTCCTGGAGGCCACTGACTGTATGCGGTTCTCTCACACTCCCTCCTACAGCACCAAATGAAAAATGAGACTCCTCTCTGCTTGATACTTTCTAGGACGAGAGGACAATTACTCTATTAGGACAAAATGTGCACGCCTTAAGATCTGTAATGTTTTAAGGTGGTTTGTGTGAACCTTCAAGTAATGTAATTTCTTGTGCTCTGCCACAAATGTAGAAGAGTGAATTTAGACGTGCTTTATAGCAAGACAAAGGGACTGGTATCAGATGACCTGAATGCATTCAAAACTCCTCTTAGGTGTCTACAAGAGCCCTCTGTGCATGAGCAGAGCTGAGCAAAAAAGTGCTAGTCTTATGCAAATGTCAAAGTGCATGTTACCCTTAGCATCAAAAACATATAAAGTCACACCAAATCACACCATTGCTTTAGGCTGCTTAACAATATATGCGTTCCAATATATAATTTACTTAACTAAATAATACACTCTAAGCTTCATAGTAAAAAATATCTATGCCATAATATAATTAAAATATATATATATATTTGTAGTAAGCATACTTGACATACAGTAACATTTATGGACATGTCCCTTAAAGGGATAGTTCGCTCAAAAATGAAAATTATCCTGTCTTTTACTCACCACCTAGGTGTATGTGACTTTCTTCTTTCAGACAAATCCAATCAGAGCTATAATAAAAATTGTCCAGACCCCTCCAAACCTTTGAATGGACTAAAATGGGCCATTACACTTCACTTTATTTTAACTCCGACTGGATTCGTCTGAAAGCAGAAAGTCACATACACTTTGAAGATGAGTAAAAGACAGGATCATTTTCATTTTTGGTTGAACTATCCCTTTAAGACTTCCTGATATAAAATTATACTTATTTGGAGTATTGTACAATGCACATTTACTATTATGCTTAAAATGTGTTTTATTTTTATGATCACTGTATATCAGCAATGCATTTAAAGTGTACCTTAAGTATATTTGCAATAGTTTTTACTTATGCACAATTAGATATACTTAGTATACTTAGCACTAAACAAATGTATTTTGTTTGTTTCACTAGGGTTACTTCTCATCAGTTGCAAATAGTTTATCACATTAAAGTTCACCCCAAAATGAAATCTGCTGAAAATGAACTTCCCCTCAGACCATCCGAGATGTAGATGGGTTTGCTCACGATTGAATCCTCTTCAGAATGAGATTTCAAACAGATGATAAAAACATCTCAATAATCCACAAGTTGTACCGTACAACTCCAGTTTATCGATTAAAATCTTCTGAAGCAAGAAACTGTGCTTTTGACACAAATCCATCAAGACATTTTAACGTTTTTACTTGTAAATGTTGTTTGATCTGCACATTTCTCTGAATCAGATCATTCATTGAAGGAAGTCATAGTCATGGATTTGTTTCTTATAAATGCACCTTTTTAACCGATGGACTATTGTGATGTTTTCATCATATGTTTGGACTTAAGTGTAGGCTACTTTTTATTGACAACCATCTTCTCCCTTCCTCAGCCTTCATTTGCATTAGTCGAAATACGCAGACTAATATTTCTTTAAAATATCAAAATGAAGAAGTCAGCGTTATTGGCCCTTTGCTCTGTTTCTGTGATCACGCGCAGCTGATCCCTGGGATTAAAGAGTCAGCACTGGAGACAGTGGTGTTTTCGTCAGTTGACTAATGATGACAGTGAGATTGGGGTTGTGGACAGCTGGTTTTGGTCTTCATGTTTTGCTTCAGCTTGGTAAAAAGGCCTGTGGGTTGCAGTTGTTCCAGAAGGGGATCATTTGACCGTGTGGGGATCTCCACACTGGGCAGGGTGGAGCTGAATACTGGCTCAGTTACATTATTGCGGCAGCAGACCGCTGCCACTCTGTAATGAGATCTGAGTCACAGGCTTATGCTTTAATGGACTTACTGCATAGTTTTTAATTTATGTTTTTATTTCCTTATCTACGAAAATGCAACATTTACACTGAAGTAAACCATCCTTGAGGGTTTCTTAACAGGTGAATCAGCTGAGAACAAGTCTGGGACATATTTTGCATGTTTTCATGATTACACTATTGCCACATTTTTATTATCATAATACTTCATAATAGTATCATAAAAAGATTTATATTTATTATGTAAGGGATAATGTATTGCCAGTGATAATGACCTGCTGGCTGTACATTATCCCACTTGTTA
>JAUCMS010000048.1:8094069-8106070 GCA_032357445.1 Enteromius radiatus
GATTTATATTTATTATGTAAGGGATAATGTATTGCCAGTGATAATGACCTGCTGGCTGTACATTATCCCACTTGTTACATGGCTTCTTGCCACAAAAGTAAATAATAAAACTATAAAAAAATAATAAGATAATAAATAATTGTTTCAACCGGGGAGCCAGTCATCTTCTACTTTTTTGTTTTATTTTGTTTTTTGTACATGTTGAAATCCTCCATTCTATCTCGTGGTTAAGCACACAGGATGGCGCCAAACTGTCAGCAACAGCAAAGTGTAACGTATAAGTAGGCTACTAACGGTCAAAATGATTCATAGTACCCCGGCGAGCCTGTGCTATTAGTTTTACCGGTTGTTTTCTGGAAATAATGCTGTAAACTGTATTTTTCCAACCTTCTACCTGTGAAAGTGCACTAGAACGGCAGTCAAATCTGTGACTTCCCACCCGTGAACTCGGACTACAACGATGCATTCCCAGTTCCCAGTTTTGACGTCAAATAGCCCGAGAAACAACAATGGCTGTCCGCATGGATCCGCTGTTTAAGCAAGAAGTAACGTTACACTAAAATAAAAGGTATAGCAGCTTCTCTTGCCTTATGCTCCGTTTCCCTCAAATAAGCAAGGAAACACCTTTGGCTATAGAAATGATTGTAAATGAGCATAAGGTCGGTGTGCCACGCTGGTTTGTTTACATCTAGCTACCACAATTCATTGTGCTCATGCAGTGCCAGTTTGGGTGACTTGCCTGGAACGCTACAAAGTCGTGAGTCGTGGTTTGAAGTCGTAACTTTACAGGTTCAAAAACCTGCCTGGAACGCAGCATAACAAATCTTGGAATGTGGCGACTGACCAATCGAGTTTTCCACATTTTTAATAAATGTATTTATTTGTGCATTTCAGACAAATTGTTAGTACTTCCAGCCAATAAAAGTAAAAAAGTTTTATTGTTACAGAAGATATTCTATAGCACTATTCTTTAAAAAAAAAAAAGAATGCTAAAAATTTGTAATAATATAAAATGATTCGTATTTAGGATAATGTGACAATGACGACTGAAGTTATGACTGCTGAAAAATATGCTTTTATTTTACATTTTAAAATTATTTTACAATATTTTTTCTGCATTTTCATTCAAATAAATGCAACTTTTGAGCATAAGAAACTTTTTAAAAAATAATTTAAATTTACAGTTATTAGAATATTTAAGAAAACTAAGATTTGAAAAATGATCTGGTACAGTTTCCATGAGATTCACTCTGTGTAATATTCTAGAAGAATGATTTGCCTACAGGGAATGATGTAATCCAGTGTAACGACATTCATCAATGTAAGATATCACAATGCAAAATTAATGATTCCAAGGTCCAGACAAATTTATACCTGCATTAGCTCCCATGTGCTGCGCACTCACGCGAACATCAATTAAATCACCCCATGCTTGCATTCAGTTTTACGCATCATTTAACCCTTTTTGTCACATGATAGGTAAAAAGGAACGGAGCCTTCTTTTTGTCTGTGCCTTAATGCAATCACTATTCAGAGACCCTTTTATTGGGCGACCTATTGATCAGGAGAGACAGGAAGTGAGTTTGGTGAGCAACACAAACAGAGCATGAGCCGATAGGCCACATTAGTGTTGCGTGGCTCCTCTGTCTGCCAGGTGACATGAGTTTACAAAGGCTGAAGTGAAGTGCTGAAGCACTTTACTAGAGACAGAGTGAGCAGGAGTGCTTTTAAGAGCCTTGAATGAGCTGTCATTAGCACCTGAGTGACTTCATCAGACCAGACTGTACTGCAGCTTCCTATGGCTGGAAGATGGTGTGCTTTAGTGCAGACATGAACAAACAAAGCACTGGGAATGGCTCTTTTAGCCTATCGACTAGCAGATTAGAGCAGACCTCAACCAACACAATCTAATAACGGCTGCTTTCAGCCTCACGGGTGTTCGATGCCTGCGCATGAGCAAAGCCGGGTAGAATAATTGCCTGGTATCAAATTAGAACACAGCCTCTTCTGTACTGAGATTTGCAGTCAGTTGTGTGCTTATTGCGAGGAAAGAAAGGAGTTGATTCATTAATAAAATAAACAAGCCTCCAGAGGCTATTTAAAGCAGTTTATAATACATGGCCATTTAACATGCAAAGGGGCCTGCACACCTTAACCAGCAGCCTAGGAACAAACACTGAATGTAAAGATTGACTAAACTGTTTGTGTGATTTAAATGGGAAGCACCCTGAGGGAGTGTGTGTCCTCTTTTAAATGCCAGATGTGTCATTCAAAGTCTCAGCGTGTCATATTGATAACAAGGACATGCTCCAAGGCCTGCACTGGGTGACGACACAGAGAACAGCAGTGCTGAGGTCAGTGCCAGTGCAGATAACATTTCAGGCCCAAATAAACAAGCCTCTCTGTATCAACACTAGATTATCACTATGAGAGATCTGCTAATCAAAATATGGCATTTCCAGTCTTTGGCACACCGCATCACTGATTTAATATCAGCAACTGTCAAATACAGTTATCAAATTGTTCATCACATTATGGTGTTGCAGATATGGCTCAACATAAATTCTAAATATTGAGTGATTAGGTAAATAAGAAGTGGTAAAACAGCTCCACCTAATGGCACACTTTTTAAATGTAATTAAAGTATTTTGTTAGTGACAAACAGTATAAACAATAAAAAAATAATAATAATTGGTAGCACTTTTGAATAGGTAACACTTGACCATGACTCTCAATTAATTCTTAATTTGCTGCTTATTAATAGTTAGTAAGGTAGTTGTTAAGTTTAGGTATTGGGTATGATTAAGGATGTAGAATACGGTCAAGTAGAATAAGGCATTAATATGTACTTAATTAGCGCTAATAAATGGCTAATATTTTAGTATATGCATGCTAAAAGCTGTGTAACCATAAAAAAGTGTTATCTTTTTTATTATTTACATTTTATTAACTACAGTCCATATGCAGCATTTATTAGACAATGTCAGACAGGCAAGGTTCATACAACAGCAAAAGGGGTAACATAAACGTAAACAATAACCAGGCTGAGGTCAGGACAGGCAGCAAATAATCAGAGTCGGAATAGTCCAGGCAGAGAAGATATAAGAGGCAAGCAACAAACAATCAACAGGGGAGAACAGTCCAAACCAATACACGCAAGGCAATGAGGTGAATGTGTGTGTGACTTAAATAGTCCTCCTGATAGGAACCAGGTGTGTGTGTGTGATCAGTTCCTAACCAGGTGTGTGCCCTCTGGAGGGGCTTGTGGGCACTTCAGCTGGAAATCATGACAGTAGTCAGTGCGGATACAGTGCTCATTCAATAAACGCATGGCTAAACAGATGGGTTTTGAGTATTGATTTAAATGTGGCTAATGTTTTAGCACAACTGATCTCTTCTGGAAACTGGAAGCTTTACTTTAAAAAGATAAACTGGAAACAAACAATACTGTACTCACATGTGTTTGTCTATACACATTGCATTATTATTATTATTATTATTATTATTATTATAAAAATTTCAGTATGTAATTAGTTAAATAAATTATGCATTTATCAGCCACACTTGACTGAAGTTATCGTCGACTGTGAAACATATCTGTTTCAGTAGCTATTAAAGTGACATTAACTTTCAGCTTGCTTCCAATAAAAAGCCATTCTACACAATACCATTCACATAATATATGCGTATGTTCAAGAGACTTAAACTTATAAGACTTAAACAGTACACATAAGACAATAATAAAAGTTAATACTGTGACAAAAAAATGCTTTTTTGTATTATCTGTAAAATGCTAAATCATGAGCTAGCATGAGTTGCTTGTTGGTCAGATACTTTCAATCTATTCTTTGTCCAATCACAAGTTTGTTCGTAAATGCATGATTTACATTTCCAGGCCTCCTCTATGTCCACCCCTCTGGGTTCCCTCTGACCTCTCCAATAGGCCAGATGACCCTGAAGCTCTGCCCGTAGTTGGGCTTCATCGAAAGGAGCGACTCTGGTGCCAATGGGTCCATTAGAGCCTTGATGATAGTATTCGATCTGAAGCAGGTCAATGCATGGAAGATCAGAACAAGACACAGTTATTAGCAGAGCATCAACCACCTCCTCAAAGGTAGTAACCAGGACCCCAATGCTTTTAGCATGGGTCTGGACTCCTGCTCCAAGCACTTGACCTGAACGCAGTTTAAGGTGAGTTAAAACATGGTCTTTCTTCACTTCTCCTCTCACCAGTCCATCAAATAGTAATTTATACAGGCCACCCTGAAGAACAGATGGATAGTTTAAAGAACAGAGAGAATCATGCAATATATACAGTTTTAGTCAATGATGCATTATACAGAAAAGGGGAAGGGGGAAAAAAACCTGTGCCAAGTTCTCAGAAATTCATGTTTGTATTCATGTTTATTTCATATGATTCTCAGTAACTTTTTATGCCCATTTCCAAAATGGTTTTCATGTCCAAAAAGTATTTTTCCTAATATCATCAATTATTAATTCATTAATATCAGTAAGTTTTGCTGAGTCACACCATGAGATGTTGCTGGTTGCACATGACTCTGCAAGAATTTTTTTTTTACCTTTTTTGATAACTAAAAAAAAAAAAAAAGATAAATATGAAAAATTTAAATATTGAGGCTTTTCGCTATGATATCAGGGCCGTTATATCACCTTAAAATTATTGACTTTATGCCCCTAGAAATGAAATTAAATCAATTAGTTTTATAGTGTATACAACATTTGTTTTTTCAGGAGCCCATCATTTTAAATGTATTAGAAATTTGTTTTATTTAATAAAAAAGGACAAAAAAAGAAGCCCATACTACTGTATATGGCCAAATGTATATGGGACGAGGTTCAGTGAGAACAAGGAAGCTGTTTTACACTATGAGCGAGGACAAAGGCTATACCTGCAATAAATAATCCAACTCACCTGTAAGCAGTTGACTTTATCTTGTGCAGAACTAGGCAAAGAGTTCTGTCTGCGTGTCTTGAGCTCATTTAGGACCAGCTCCCCCTTCTGGTTATACATGAGTTCATCAATGACCCCCATGATAAAAACACCTTCCATCACACCAAACACAGGAAACTCTCGCACACGTTCTCCTGGAACATGTAGTTTTCAAACATCTTGTTTAAAACTGATCCGAGTACCAAACTTAATGCCGTTTTAACATTGTCAACTCACCTGCTTCCAACAGCGATATCATGTGCAACATGTTGAGAAATTTGAGGGCTTCTGCATCTTCTCTAGTCCAGATATCTACAGGGACGACATCCTGAATCTCCCGTTCTGAAAATTAAAGTCATGGATCAAATGACTGAATGTGATATTATGTTGCACTATGTTCAAGGCTGTATCAGTGTTCACCTCGTAATAAATGAATTTCCTTTCCAATCTGCACTTCAGCACGTTGCATTTCCTTTCTCTTGATAAATGGGTTTGAAAGATTGTATACAGTTTTCATCTCACACCAAGACTGGTCACACAGGAGGGTCACACTCAGATGCCGCTTGAAGAAGCGTTGCATTGGGCTGAAGCTCTTTTCATGAAGGCTCTTTCTCTTTAAACCCCTCATATTTTCTGTCTTTACTGTTTCTTGTTTCAAAGCCTCTTCATTCCTGCTGAACAGAATAACAATGTCATGTGACAAAACCAAATACCAAACATTGCAGTTCAGCAGAATAACTGCTGACTTTCCATGTCTGCCCACAATATCTAACAACTTCCCACAAACATCATCCAGATGACTTACTTGTGCAATGATGAGGTGGACGCACAGGGGATATCAAAGTTCACTGAGTGTTTATCATCAGATTCACTACTGAGATGACACTGGGGCTCTCAAAAGACATACAACATTTAGATATGAATAAACTTGAACGACTATGTACAGGTTGTATCTTGTTATTTTCAGCGGAAAGACACCAAAAAAAATATCAGACACAAAGTTACACACATAATACGATAGTGCCATCCTGTGTCCAAAACTAAAAGTATGACTTAATTCAAAACAAGTGACCAAAATTACACAATATTTCACCTATGCTTAGTTGCTCGGAAGGGATGTTGAGAAATTCCGAGTCGCTAATATCGTCCCAGTCATCGAACAGTTGTTGTGATCCAGACGCATCCATCAGGAAACGAAACTCAAGACGCTCTGCCAATTCTAATAATCTTTACATCGACGTTTCAGGAACATAATGTAATAATGTATATGAAATATACACGTTTATGTATTTGTTACAGTTGTTTTAAATTATACTGCGAAGTTGCTTGAAATACGACATGCTCAGACATTTCCTTACAACACCCCGCCCCCTTTAACATCTTTGTGTGCTATACATGTATTCGATTGGCTATAGCTCTATGCCCCTCCCACTTCAATGCTTTCATTGAAAAGATAAACAAAAACGATTCCTATGAAGTCTGCAGAGCAAAACACTGTTATGTAAACGACTTATTCGCAAAATTTAAATTAACATTTTATATTTATATGTCCATTAGGAAATGTACTGTATATTTCCGGTATAGTTGCCATGGAGACATTTAATATACAACAGTTATTTCCAGTATTTAAATAAAATGAGCATATTAACTAATATGAGTCGTTAAGAATGTTTCTAAACGGCTCTGTCTCTAAAACAACGATCAAGAAACATAACTGTGGATAAAAACTCGTAAAATCAGACCAACTCATTTGTTTTTTAGTAGGTGGGTACAGTAGTTTGTTTAACTTAGGAAAAAATGGTCTATAACACTAGCCTTCTATCTACTTTTTAGTTAAATATACGTTATATATTTATTTAAAGATGCTGTACAGCCACTAGTTTTGGCATCTTCACAAATTAACATTAACATAATTGCAGGGCTTTTGACATTATCTTTTCAGGTATGACGAGGATTAACCCTCAAGACACTTCGGTCTCACAAGCCTGTACAGTGTAAACAAACAGCACATGACATTGATTGAGGTGGGTAGGCATGCTGGCTGACCCTGTGGAAGAAGAAGAGAGGATTGAGATTTATAAAGCCAACAGAAGAAAGCGCTATCTGGCTGCTCAAGATCATCTCATGAAGCACTTGGCTTGCCCTGACAGCCAGTCAAGTTCTTGTATTTATGAAATTTGTACGTAATTGGCCCCATGTAGACTTGTGTAAACCTGAATTTAAGGCCATATTTTTGCAATATTGTATGTAAAACTTGCACCTCTAGGGGGCTCTCAAGAACAACAAATGAGAAGATTGCTTGCGTCACTACTTCGTTTGATATAGTTATAGTTAACTTTTTTTTAAAACATGATGCAAAAACGCAAACATTAACGACAACGCACGTCATTACAAAAAAAAACCCAACATGACACTTTAAAAATGTATTTATTTCATTTTTAACAGTTAATAACCATCTTTGTTATTAGTAATTTTAATAAATGAATAATTTTACACAGCACAGCTACAGATTTTAAAACCAGCACTTGATCGGTGACTTTGCACAGAATTAAAGAGAATTAAAACAAGAACAAGAAATAAATAGGGAAAAGTGCCACTGATAAAAAACAATTTTAAACTGAAATGCTTTTATTTACATTATAATTTATTTTAAACACTGGTCTACAGATACTTTGGTCTGCAGTATCAGGCACGATTGAGTTTAGTTCTAATGTGACCCCACTTCAAACTGTTCCTTCATGAATAAACACAGAGAACGACTTACTAAAAAAAAAAAAAAAAAAAAAAAAAAAAAACAAAAAGCAGAGCTGTGGAAGTTAGCCAGCCTTTACATAAAGAAAACATGGATAAAAGCATAAAAGTCCTAATGGAGACTTACAGTAGTAACAATATGCAGAGAAGGTTAGTTTAAGAGTTAATGCTTTAACCCAGATACACACCACCCTTGTGCAAATACCCTGTTTTTTCTCAAAACACTTTTTAGGCCCTAATATATGAATGTTACCATTCAACAGCTCAGTGGGATTGAACCTGTTAAATAGAAACACGTGTAAGATATGTACTAAAACTTCACCTTTGCAACCCAGCCCTAAAATTCACTATTTAATTATTCTAATACTTAATTTATGATGGAGTAAATAAGCATGTCTATCTCTATATCGGCCAACTATGTGTCACCATTAAACCTAACCTTCAAACCAATGATGGTCCAAGACCAGAATCCAGAAGTCCACAGAATCTCTGAAGCTTGAATCTCACTATTAAAATCAACCACATTCCTACGTACTATTAAAATCCATTTTTGTACATTAACACTGAGAACTGATGGAGAAAACCCATACAAATCTCCATATGCTGCTCCTCGCCAAACCTTCAAAAAGAGCAACAGTTGCTTACTCTGCTTAAAACAAACTAAAACTGCACATCTGTCTAGGGATCCCCTTTCCAACTGGCAACAATTTCAGTCCGAGTTTCCTTTTTTTCCTCTTGGGACTCAATGAATGCAGGCGGTGATTTGTATTCGGTGTATACGGGGGTGTAATGTCAGGCACAGATGCCCATGTGTCTTTCAAAGACCAGCCTGGCAATCAGAAGCCTGCAGCTCTACAGCAGAGAAGAAGCGCTTGGTCAGCTTGTGCCCGTCATAATTGAGCTGGGTGGTGTAGAAGGTCCGGGTGTGTTTAGGGTACACTATAGTGGTGCTCTGGTAGCGCTGCACCCGCTGGCGGGGCTGGAACTCCAGCTGGGTCTTGTAATGTCTCCAGGTGCTCTGAGGCAGAGCCAACACCGTCTGGCTGCACATCTCCAGACCCAAACCCTTGGGCTGCAGGGTCACGTCCTGGATGAAGTGCCGATCTGAATCATAACGCACTGACGACGTGTATCTGTAAGAACACGTGTAACATAAGTCAGTGCTACATCTGAACTGCACCTGCCCTGAGCAAATCACCCAAATCTCAAAATCATGTGATAATCACAGTAAAAAAAAAATATGAATAACTCACCTTATTTCTTTTAGTGGCAAAGGATCAAGTTCAATTCCTTCTCCATAGGACAACGCATGCAACTGGCGGTTATTAGGAACCTGTAATTAAGATTTTTTTAGTAAGTATTGTTTCAATAAATAAGTAAAAAAATATATTATTGAATGTATTAAACATTTTTATAAATTAAAAAAAAGTAACAAAGTAAATGCAAATTGACATTATATTATATATATACACACACATACATACATATACATATATATATACACACACACACACACACATACACAACAGAGAGAGAGTAAACTAATTGTAATATTTAAACTTGATCTAATCTTGCGATTTTTACAAAAGCACAACTATTTAGGTACAAGTTTAAAAAGTAATGTTATAGAATTGCAGTAAAGATTCATACCACAGCTATCCCTCGGTTCTCGTCTTCTGTAAGCGGGGTTCCAGCCCCGGTGCCCTGCAGTAGCCAGACGCTCGGGCTCGGGCTCGGAGGCAGACCGGAGTCCGGACTGTCCAGCGGCCGATCAGCTTTCAAATTCATATCCAGCGGATCATCGTCACACACATTCCTCAAGTTCAGTCTTCCCACCATTGCTTTTAAAGTTGCTCAACACTTGTGGGCCAGCTCCACAAGCTCCTCAAATAATGGAGTTAAATCGAATTATGTGAAAAATTGTCTTTCTCTGTTGTTCTTGCGGGCAACCCGGTTTAACGGTGATCCGGGCGGTTCGTGTAAAGTAAACCAGCTGTGTGATGCAGTGAACGATCGTCGGTAATCCGTTTCGTGGCGCTGGCTCAGCGCTCCCGTTTCCCTCCGATACTTTGAAACGCAGATCTGAAGAAGCTGCAAATGCGCTTTTTGTCGCCAAGTTCAAATGGATTTACATAAAAAAAAAGAAGTCAGAGGAAAATGGAATGTTCCTTGACTTCGCTCTTGAGCGCATTCAGTCAGGGGGTCATCGCCGGGGAAGGTAACGCAAGTTTCCCCGCTTGTCAGCCTGCCTGCATTCAAAATTGTCCACACTCAAAGACGTTCATTGTTTTACAAGCGCCTGCAAGAAGGGAGACGCCTTTAAAACTGCCTCCCACTGCTGATTGGAGTGCCAATTAGAGAGAGTCAGAAGGAACTCCCTTTAAACACAGGCCAACTTCACATCGAGCTTAGAAACAAGTCAAATAAAAGAAAAACAAATCTGTAAAAAAAAAGATATCTATCCGTTTATCCATCCACCTGTCCATCTATCTATCCACTTGTTCATCCATACATCCATCTGTTCATCTATCTATCAATCCATCATCTATCTGTCTGTCATGTTTATCTATTCATCCATCTATTAGTCCATTTAATCCATCCATTCATTCATCCATCAGTCTATCCGTAAATTCATATCAATCATACATAATGTCGAAAAAGGGTTTTTGTCAAAGTCAATACAGTCAAGAGCTTTTTATTGACAAGAATTTATATCTGCAGTTGATATTAAAAAGATGCTGTCATATTCACAGAAGGCAGGAAAGTATTCATTTTAAGCAATCAACTGTATAAATCACAGCAGAAATCAATGAAAGTAATATTGCAATCAAACATTACAGTAGCCCATCCTAAACAAACACTTTAGCTTCGATATGCACTGCCGCTGAGGCCTTTCACAAGTACAAAAAGCCATGGGCAGAGAATAAACAATTATGAAGGAGAGGGTGATGATGGATAAATGATTAAGATTACAGTAACCCGAGTTATTAAAAGGACTGTAAGATATGTTATGTCAAGCAACAGACAAAAACAAATACTTCCTTTGCACAAAGTGAACAGCAGATGACGCAAAGTAAAAGAATGCATTCTCAGTGTGCACAATAATATTTCTGCATTACAATAATCTCCCATGAACTACAGTTATTGTTCGCAGAGAAAATATGTTTGTCATGGGAAAGCACGGGTGGTAAATATTTCTTCCTTACAGCTCCTGTAGGATTAAAACATCTACAATATGTTTCTTTTCTCTTTTTTTTTTCACCTTAACCTGGGAAAATAATCCACAAGCCAAAACAACTGGTTTGTCATTTCAGCAGGAGACAGGAAATCCTAAGCTCCTCGGTTGTGGAGCACCTGATACCTGAGATTTCACTGTCCTACTCCACAGGCACCTTTACTCAGAACAACAGCCAAGTTCCACACAGCCGTTTACTGTTACAGTGAAGGGGACAATTACAAAAACATTGGCTTTAAATCATTTTGATGTAGAAATCCCAGCACTGAAGACCCAGTGCCAGAAAGCAGCAGGTTACTTTTCTGAGCCACACTGCCCTGGGTTTTGCTTTAAGTGCAAGTATATTTCAGAGAAATGTGCAAAATAAATGACACTGTGGGTATTAGTGTTGTAAAGTGGAGGAAAAAAGATGGCAAAATGACTCATACATGCCAGTAATGTGTTGAGGTTCAGGAAAGGACTTGAATCATAAGGCTCATAGTAATGCAAGTCATAAAAGCCACAAAGTTAAACCATGATCTGTCAGAGAACATAAATACATACAGAAGACATAGAAGTACTATTTACACACCATTTTCAGCATGTTAAAACTGGGGTGGAGGCATGCTGTCAGGTTGACAAAGCGATCACATTAGTATATGGATGGGAATAAAGTTCATTTTGATTTACTGAATTCTCTTTTTGATGAGTTTTTCCAGTTTGCGGATACGGGAAGATTCTTGTTCAGGGGTGGGGGCACTGAAGGACAATGATGGGCCACTGTCTGGCCCTGATGGTGGATTAGGCAACCTCTGTCTGAACAGCTCCAGCATGCTGCTCTGCTCACTCCGCTTCAGACCCTATAGATTAAGAGGGAAAAGAGGCAGACACTTTTGACCAATGAAATTACAGTGATCTTTTTAATCATTTGTGATAATTGGATATGGTGTTTCTAAACATTAGTTTGATTCTCTAATAAATCTGTTAGCCCTGGCCTATATATATATATATATATATATATAAATATATATTTTTTATTTATATTCATTTATGTATGTATAAATATAAAGTATAAATGTATATAT
>JAUCMS010000048.1:8113746-8139413 GCA_032357445.1 Enteromius radiatus
TGTTAATTTTTATAAACTAACTGAAAATGCAAAATGTTGTTCTTGCAGCCAGATTAAATAGAATGAGTTTATATACACACACACACATATATATATATATATATTTTTTTTTTTTTTTTTTTAAATTTCCATTTATGTTTATTTTATTTCAAATAATGAAAATGCTTTTTTTGGTTTTAGTTTTACTTAACAATATCCTAACGTGCCACAGTGGCACCAGTGTGATGGAGAAAGTGGAAGGAAATTCTATTGCGAAACACCACAGTGATAACGGTGAACTTCTGAGGAACCCAAATCATCAGAAATGTTCTTACAACCCCTGATACTGAGAACATCATTGCCAATTTAAAGATAAAAGGAAGTAAGTATGCAATAACTGAGCCAAAGTCAAGCTGTTATATTAAAGCATCCATTAAGAGTTTGATAAATAGACGGCTAATAAAGACTCGTAAACACACGGTGCCTTAAATGTTTTCATAACACGTCAAGTGCTGAGAATATTCGCCTGACCCGGGCCATAGTTCAGATGTGAGTCAAATCAAACTACATTAGAAAGAAATGTAAAATGCATGTTGGAATGGCACCAAATGCGGTATCAGTTTCTATCAGAAGATGGGTGGAGTAGACTGCATATGGTACAAATGTGCTCATTACTTCATAACAGAGTGCAAATAAAGATAAGTAGCCTCACTCTATCCAAATCTTCATCCTTTTCTGATACGTTGTCTTCTCCGGACTCATCTTCCAAAAAGGGGTTTGTAGGTTCTAAAGGCGTCTCATGTTTTTTCTGCTGAGAAAGCAAAAGGAAACATCACACAAAAGCCAGATTACCAGCATGTTCACGCCCCAGTAAAATCCTTTTGTGTTTGCATGGTCTCACCCCAGGCCCGTCGTTTAAGGTGCAGCCCGAGAAGCGCTTAGCCAGCAGTCCCTCGAAATTGGTGGTCCTCTGAATAGCGAAGAGCAAAAGCTTGACCTCGATCTCCCTGGCACGGGTCCGCATCAGCTTGGCCAGCTCGGTTCTGATGGGAAAAGGAAACGCAGACATAGACACAAGGTTGTGAGCGAAACCTAACGTGCCAAATAGGACTGAGTCTTCAGGTCAATGCTTTTATAGGCCAGTGTGTGCAGATGCCTGGTTTGGCTGTTAAAGGAAACCACAGAGGAACAGTGTTGTATTCAAAAGACAAGATCTAGTTACTGTCAGCTTGAAAAAGAATATTTTTTTTGAGAATAATATAAGCCTACGGAAGAAGAAGATGGTCGTGTGGTGTATCCATTCTTACTTAAAGCTTTGTCAAAAAAAGAGAAATATATTAGATCGGATTGCAGCGGACCTCAAACGTTCTTTCCAGGCACTGAGGGTTTTGTAATGACTCTCTTGAGAGGAATTTGACTATAGACAACACACATACACACACAGCCTGTCAATAGCACTACTGAAATCCCAGACATGCAACTAGTTCCTTTCCATCTAATCATTCATGTCATACTGCGCACAATTATGTCTTTTGCTAAATCATGCCATATTTGTGTGCTGCCTAATGTCTAGTCTTCCAAGCTAACCACTAAATGCACATGTAAACCCCAGGTGTATTTTCTCTATGGGGTAATGGAGATAATGAGGATTTATGCTACACTCACATCATGTCGGAATTACCGTAATTACAACTCTACTCAGACCTGCTCATGTCTCCAGACTCAAATTATTTGTTTCCATGGCAACACTCATTATGCCAAAATGTATCCATGTCTGGCTTTGTTATTTTGACAGCAAAATCACTTTAAACGTTACAACTCACTCTGAAAACTTACAATTATTGATTATTATTTTATTTTATTATTGATTATTATTTTAGTTGAGGCAATGAGATAAGACATGACAAAAAATAAATTCAAAAAATACATTCAATACATGTGAAAGGAATAAGTATATAAAATAATAATATTAAAATAACTGTATACTTTTAATTTAATTAAAAAATTTAAATACTGTATACAGATTTCGTAAATTTTAAAAGTTTTTTTAATAAGTATTTTATGTTAATCAAGGATACATTTATTTGATCAAAACTCCAGTAAAAACCGGAATATTGTATTACTGAATTATTAATACAATTATTAGTATATTTATTTATTTCAGACATTCTTTCAAAAGTTAAACAGAAGTGTACATTTTTATTGGGAAAAAAAACATTTTGAATATTTGTATTCAACATCACATAAATTAAAGCTTTCATAGAATGATTACATGTTATTAGGAGATCAATTCTCTTAATATTTGCATAAAAATGTGAAATCTGACTAATGACATCAGTGGTTATCACAGGTCACAGGACACTTATGACGAACCAACATTATGTGAACGCAGCATTAATGTAAGTTTGAGTGTCTGTTTAATTGTTACCTGGTGATATGACAGAACTCTACAGCGATGCGTTCGGTCATGCACCACTCCTCTGGGAACATTCGGCCATACTTCTCTTCATAGTCCACAAGCTGCCGCTTGATCCACGCATAGCGCCGATCTATCTTGTCGAGCCACGCCACCTGTACTCAGAACAAACAGAACACAGACTGTAAGTGAGATAGCATAGCACAATTTCAGTATGCACAAGTCACATAAGGTTAGACTTACATCCTGGTTTTCTTGAAAGAGCACTAAGTATTCTGAAAGGTGCTGCCGGATGAACTTTTTAATGATCTCCTGTTTAATCCGAGGATCCAGGACATTCGCCACCAAGCAGGCATCTCTGAGAACAATGCTAGGACCTCCTGATTTCTGTAAATATTACATTAAATGCATTACAGGAATGATAATGAGAGGTGATTACTTATCTTTTCATCAGAGCACTGCATCTGTACCTTTGACCCCTGGGCAGGAAAGGACTCTTCAAAGTCGGCCAGTATCTGTGTGCCAAGCTCGCTCTGTGCAGCTTTAACTCTGAGGAGGAGCAAAACAGATGGGTGAGTGTTTACAAGACACCTGGTGGTCTCACGATTCCCTGGGGTCCAATGAGTTTTAAAAGCTATAAAATCATGATACCAAAATGTTGAAATATAGAGCAGGACAAGTGAAATTTTACAATACTTCATATTAATTCCAATAGAACAAATGCACTCTGTAGTACCATACTACTGAACACATTAAATGAAAACGTTAAATATAATCTCATTAAAAGTTTAACAATGACATTAAAGTATTTCTAAATAAGTTTTTCCCAGTAACCATTAACGTAAACAATTTTAATTTTTCAGACTGAGCAATGAAATTAAGCTTGCTTTGCATGTTTATATTGACAAACCAACTGAGTTTACTTCGTCAAGACAAGAAATCTGACCAAGACACGCCAGCAGACCTTGTGTTCTTTTGTCACTACAAAGCTTTCCTTGCCCAGCATGTGCTATAGAAATGTACTGTAGTGGTATAGCTTTTTTTTTACATTTAACTGAATAATAAAACACCAGTACTTTTGACATCCCTAGTCATGGTGTATCCGTATGTACCAGTCTCTATAGGAAATAGCTAGCCGAGTACATAGAACGGAGACAGATATAACAGCTACTTGTAAAAAAAACAGATGCAAATTCAAATTGTATTAACTAATAAGGCCAAACTGTGCTTAGGACTAAAGTCTCAGAAATCTCAGAAGCCCAATCCCATCAAAAGAGTCTGGGTGAACCACGACTTGATGATTAGAAGATGCTCTTCATTTCTGGATTATTTTTCTGGCACAAGCAGACTCAGCACAAGTGCCATCCAAAATAAACAACTAGATACTCAGAGGGAGAGACAGCAAAAGAGAGAGATGGAGACACATGCGCTTGCCAGTCAGACACCAGTCTTCAACGTGGCACATGGCTGCCAATTTGCTCTCTCACCAGCTCCATTAAGACACTGTCTGAACCGCAACACATCCCTCAGCTGCCGCCCCGATCAAACATCTCTGCCACACCTCAAAGCAACCAGACATCTCCATTTAGGGACAGTCGGGCACAGAACGAAAGCATCTCAGTTTCCCCATATTTGGCGTGCACTAATATTAAGCATCACAAAAATCCAATTAGACATCACAAGAATTTCCTCAAGACTTTGTATGTGGTCGGCTTGTGTAGATCAAAACAACATGACTAAAATCAGATCACCAAAGGGGGGCTAATATTATTTACATGTTAAATTCCTAGGCAAAATCCCCACTCTCATCAAATATAATCTCTTCCTACACCACAAAGGAAACAGACGAGAAAAAACCGAGTGTCACGCAGCGGTCAGAAACCACTGATGTACTTTGGCAAACTCGAATGCTGTTTTAACAAAACACTGGATTCGCTTGATGTACAAATGCATGCTCAGCCAAACAAACTCTCATCATCACTCAAGGACGGTGTTTAGCATATGAGGTCCGTCTGTGAGAGGTCCTATGAACCAAAGGAGTAAACTTGACTACAGGGGCACTGAAAAGGAACCGCGGATACTTGCTTTTCCAGAGAAACATTTAGAACCTGGAACAATCAGGGGAATCATTTTTTTCCCACATCAAACACACCCTTCCTTGCCATCTGCTTATGAAACAACAGCTTTATCAGTGCATCCAACATAAACAAGCAAAGGGAAGTGCAGAATCAGAGACCGAAGCACTGTTTCTTTCCTAACAAAAGGCTAGGTCTACGAGCCTGCAGGGGACATGGACTGCACCACCCAAACCAGGCCCAAAACAAAGAGCTGAGGAAAAAAGTAAATAATGAGATACTGCAAAGCAGATTTCCTTCCTGTGCTGCATCTTCAGTAAACATAAACAGGATCTATAGACTCTTAGATTTACCTAATAAACAGTGTGTGAGTGAGGCTCTTGTCCGTACCTCTCTGAAAGCTGGCGTATCTGGGGGATGCCCATGTACTTCTGGAAGTGCTCGAGGACGTTTACTACTCCCTGAAGGAGATTGGCCACCTCCCCGTACTGCCTCTTCCGGGTCATAGCTCTGCAAAGGTACAATGAGACAAGCTTTTAGCACAATGAGTAATTAATGTACTGATCATGTGAGAAGGTATCTTGAATAAACATACTCAAGAGAGTCCACACCACCCGCCAGCATGTGCAGATGATTGAGGGTGGTTATAGAGGTGGTCAGGTGACGCTTTGCATGGTCCAACTGCTTGATGTCCCGTGTGATCTCTTTTACCTGATGAACATTTTTAGATAAATTATGTGTGAACAAGACACTTATCCCACGAGATGAGACACTAGATTCACGAGAACGAGACATGATTTTTGAAACAACTTTTTAAAATAAATCCTCAATGTTAACATTCAACAAAAACAAAAATGTAGGTGCAACTTTTTGAAATGAAACTATTTTAATGAATTACAGTAATAAACAGTAATAAACAACATGTGGAGGACAGAGGAGCCTCTTAAAGAAGTTACAGGTCTGTGAGAGCCAGAAATCTTGCTTTTTTGTAGGTGACCAAATACTTATTTTACAGCGGAATTTACCAATTAATTCATTAAAAATCCGACAATGTGATTTTCTGGATTTTTTTTTTCTTATTTTGTCTAAGTACGTGTCAATTACTATTAATTCAATTAAAAAAACTATTTCTTATTAATAATAATAATAATAATAATAAGTAATAATAATTATTACTAAAAAAAATGTGTATGGTACCAGCATACCATGCATTCCTTATTTAGATTGCTTTACCATGCTAAGATAGAGCTATTGTTCTCCTGCCTTCCTCTGATCTGCTCTGCATTACATTCACAGATGGTTAATACATTACCTTGGGCTCAAAAAAAGCACTGTGGACAAAAACCACAGGATGTCACAGTTTCTTGAGCCTCGGTTACCCAGCTTGTTGGGGTGGGTGGGTGGTGAATGGCTATTTACTCTGGGTCGACTTTCAGGCCTTAAATGACTAGGTTCCTGTCTGGAGGGCTTATTTTTACTCACCATTTGCTCTGATTTCTCTGCCTTGTCTTTGATGTCTTTGATTTTGCCAAAGAGTTGCTGGATGGCTTTCTGGGCCTCCTCCAATGCCTGGAAACAGAGACAAAAGATCTAAGATGACCCATACAGCACCGCGGTAGCGTTTTCTTACAGCTCGCTGTCAGTTCGATGTTTTCCGTGAAACAGCAACCTGAAGTTCACTGGCTTGAGTAGAGTTTGTGTTGGGCTAGTTTCATCTCTTTCAAACTAGGCGATTAGAAAAACAGACACTCAATCTAAATCTTTCCCGCCACATCAAAAGCAATTAATAATGAATATGAAAATACAGTCAATGATGTTTTAATGAACATGCTTCCTGCCCGGCCTCCTGACCTTCCAGACACTATATTATTTTTAACAGGAAGATCTCCTCACTTCACCAGGGTGGGGAACAAACCGCACGGCCTGATGAAACCAGTTTTTACTTGACATTCCTACAGGCCTAGGCTGCAGCAGCTGCAACGTTGGCCCTTCCACATGCTGCCCCACCTGATGCCACCACATCAGAAGGCTCCTGGCTCGGCCCCGATGGGATCTGTTCTTCCTGGCCACTCGAATGCACAGTCACGGCCAGTGGAGTGCCTCCCACTACAGCCACACGTCCAGTATTTGGACACTGACAATGCATAATTACTACTTCCTTCAAGAGCAGCTGCAGCACTGAATGAGTGGGAATACTGGCCGTTGCCAGTGTATTTAGAGAGACATGCCTGGGCTGAAAGCAGAGAAAGTTTGGACGTGTCTTTTGCCTCGCTCCTTCACAGGCAAATGGAATGCTAACAGCCGGCACCAGCTGCCCCCTGGAATTTACCACTTTTACAAGCCTCCTCAAAAACACAGAGATGCTTTGAGCCACACACACACACACACACACACACAAAGCAATGTTAACAGAAATGCATCCACCTTTCTATGAAAGGATTCATTAAATTGCAGTGTTGACTTTAACATCTCAGAACAAGAAGCAAAACAAGAGCCCAGGTGTTAACTGGGATGCACCTTGTTTAAAGAGGTCACGCTGTTTGTAGTGCACCCAGAACTGATTTCTGGAGGTTCGAAAGATGGACTGCTTGATAATGGACAGTCCATGGGTTTCCTTCTTATACTCCTGATCAGGAGAATGAGAAAGAGGTTTATTTGGATCTGGCAGGAAGGAGAGCAGCTGCTACGCATGTGGACTCTATTTGCAGTTTCAGGATGTTTTCCCCCCCAGATGGTTCAGGCAGGCCACAGACTATAGGACGACATGGATGCTGGGATGCCTGCTTTATTTCCCTGTAGTGCTGTGACTCGACTGAAGAATATGCAAAAGTGTTGAGAAAGAAACATGTTGGTCATTAGGACAGTTTAACAGATGGTGACAGGCAGGAATGAGACTGTGTGATTATTTCCTTGGTGATTATGTCGTCAATCATGTACAACATTCCACACATACACTACTGGTAATTATCCTGCATGTAATTATTTCCTATAATGCTGAAAATATCATGAAGAAAAGTGCCTGGCTTTAACCTTCTATGGTACAGTGTTATCTCAAAGCTGCAATTTTCATTGTTTTGCAGGATATCAAGCATGTTGGGTAATAACTAAATGGCTATTCATTAAGGTCTAATTCTCGCTATTAAAAAACCATTAACTACGAATTTTGCCTCAAACTCCTAATTTGCAGCTTATTAATAGTTAATAAGGCAGTTACATTAAGTGTATGTATTGGATAGGATTAGGCATATAATATGGTTATGCAGAATATGTGCTTTATAAGTACTATTAAACAGCTGATATATTAATAATAGGCATGCTGATAAGCAACTAGTAAGAACTAGTCCCAATACTAAAATATTACTGCTATTTTAATGGAAATGGTCATTTTTAAATCTGTTTCTGCCATGTGGAGGACAAACATTTTTGTTTTCCAAAACCCATTAAACTCATTATGCTACAATTTACATTTGTTTGGTGATTAATTTTCAAATAAAAACATTTGAAGATGTAAAATATCTTTTTAGAAGAAACTGCTTAAATATTTCCTCGAATCACATATTAGAATGATTTTTGAAGAATCATATATATATATATATATATATAACAATAGAAAACATTTTAAATTGCAATAATTTTCACAGTGCTGTTATACTGTATTTTGATCAAATGATGCAGCCTTCATGAGAATAAAAGACTTCTTACATAAACATCTTTTGAACAGGTGTCTAGTTGTTGCAGTTATCATGTTTTTCTTTATATTATTTATTATTAATGTCTACTTTAATACTTCTCTCTGCTTTTTTTAATGTTTGCAATAAAGGGTTAAACATAGTCGTTAAATCAATAAAACAAGTGTTGGGTTGTTTTTATTTTTTGAATTTATTTTAAGAAATGACTAAAATATCTCCTAAGGGACAGACAGGGATCGGTCTATAACAACTGATAGAAAACCACACATGCAGTAAACTTTCCATCCTGTGTTTAGATTAAATATTTATACTACATTCTTGGGGAGGCTCCTTCTCGGCATTCCTAATAAGCAGCTCCAGATGCCAAAAACTACATGAGACATCCTGATCCCAACTGGCTCCCTGACAGCTATAAACCTCTCATCTGAATGCTCCATCTGGGAACAACAACATGGCAAACTTTTTATATGGAACTTTCTGCAGCATTGAGGAAAATAATGTACATTAGCACAAACCCTGCGTGAGACATAGAGGAAGGCAAAGCTTGGGTTGTCCTCAATTAATTGGCACCAAATGCTTTGGCCCAGTGTTGACTTTCCTATTTGAATGATATCACACTTCTCACAAGTTTCCCCATATTGTCCACTGCTTTTCCAATTCAGAAAATATTTCCAAATATGTTGTTGTCATTTAACAATAGTACTTTCCACACACTGTAAATGTTCTGAACTTCTGATAAGAACCACAAAAAATGTTGTTTAGAAAAGTTTCTAGTAAACAGAACAAAGTGTGGTGACCAGCTAATTATTATACTAAATCCACATCAGAGAAAACTATAAAAACTTTAAATAAAAGGAACATAAACTTTAAAATAGAAATTATTTTAGCTATTTGCCTAAATCCTTTTTTCATTTGGTTTAACTAGACGCTCTAAAATAACTCAAATAAAAAAATAACACTAAATTAAAGCTGGAAGGTTTATGTCTGTAGGTTTTATGAAGGTAAATGTAGGGTTTTAATACTAAGAGAAAAAAAAATGTAAAGGAATAAAAGGAAGGGAAAATAATATGTCAATATGTTCTCTAAATATAAATGTCTAAAGAGCAGACAATGGATTACAATAGCAACAGTTAACTTTCTTTTAAAAATTCATTTTTCAAAACCAGCTTAAGCCACTTAATAGCTTCTAACCACTGGAATATAAGATTTCACTGCACTTTATGATCACACTGCAAAAAAATAACTTTCCTCAGTATTTATTTTTTTCCCCAAGTTTCATGGTCTTGTTTTTTTCTGAATTTTATGAGTAAAACATGAAACTTAAAAAATGTTTTTAGGAACAAAACAAAACAAACATACTGAGGAAGATAATGATTTATTGAAGTGCATGCATCATTTAATACAATGAATGATGCACTCTGCTCTGATTTAAAACTTACAAAATCCTTATAAAATGAAAACAAAAACCATAAAAACTCAAAATATTAATAAAATATACCAGTATGTCAATGACACTGATCTACACAGCAGACGTACAATAACAAACCAAGAGAGGAGTTTGGGTCTTTAAACTGGGTGAACATCTGTGTTGTGACTGTCTCAGATACTATTTATCAGGCCCTCAGCTTCATCCAAACTTCAAAGAGCCCTGACTCAGTCGCAAATAAGATGCACAATGACCAATTCTAACGTTAGCATTTTCTGTACCACAGGGGAAAATGTGAAAATACTTGTTTAAGACAAACACATCCGTCCACCTCCTCCACACAGCTAGAAATGTCATCAAGCAGACCCCGGGGATCCCGTTCCAGGCACGGATGTCTCCATCTCACTGATAAATACTGCACAGACTAAACAAAAAAGAAAAAAAGAAGCTACTGCGGGTCTTTCCAGTCCTCTCTCTCTGTCTCCACCATCACTCCCAGCCTCCAGCTACATGTGTAATCCACACTTCCCCGCCGTTCCATTTGCTGAAAGGATTTTTCCTCTGCTCTGTGGAAACAACTTTGAAGGTTACGGGCCGTGAGACTTGTGGCCCAGTGTTAACGCCGATCTATTCAGACACAACCAATTTCCACAAGCATTGCATGTTGGGTAATTCAGGAACAGCAGAACCCACTTGCAGGTCTAAACCACGCTGCCTTTATACATCTCAATAAAGGAGTCGCTTTTCACTTCAGCCTGCCGCTCTGATTAAGAACGGATCTGGGTTGAATCAACATTTCCAGCTTGGTCCAAGAAATAGCAGGACACTAAACCACAATGTGGAATGGAATTGCTGCTGAGAACAGGGAAATTCAGAGTAAAGTGCGCTTTCCTTTCCAGGAAGAGACAGCACATGGGACTATGAAGAGCCTCGGTCACTTCCAAAGATGTGAGATGGAAGAGATGCCCAAGACAACCATGTTGTCGAGAGCTGGTGGACAGTGTGGTTCACCACGAGGAGCTAAACTTTGGTTAAGCTGCTATAACCACTATAATGATTTGATAAATGACTACAAAAACAGAACTATTCATTATTATTCATTCAAAATAAACAATGTTATTCCAAATCTGTATGACTTATTTTCTTCGGAATCATCTGCCATCGCTAATCAAGATCTGCGCTCTCTGTGAAGATGCGGAAGTTTTAGAGATAAGATAAATGGATTTCCAGCCCAGCTCTGCTACTAAATTTACTTTAAAATGTCTATCTATTGCTTTATTTTGGCCGAGCTTTTAATATTGTTATGGGAAAGGATGCATTAAGGAATCCTTAATGTGTGATTTGCTATAAAAAGTGCACACTTGACACTTTGGTAGTTGCCAAAAACTAGCATTTTTGATGTGCGTTTATCATAACAAAGGAGAAGAAAACTACGGCAAGCCCAAAGGCTCAGAACTACGTGAACAGTTTAATATTACTGGCTGTGGAAATCAGTGGAAGGGGATTATTATACTACAAGCAAAACTGTTTTTTATGCTGTCAAACGACAATATGAACGCTGTAAAAAGCAACTGTGGCACTTTTTACAAACACTAAAACGTTGTTAAATATGGTGTTTGCTATCAATACAGCACATTTTGCAACGCAAATACTGATGAAAACGTTGTATTTGATGGCATTTGGCTGTAAACGCAATTAATCTATAACGTAATTGTGAACATTTGGGCTTACCATAATTTTGTGACTTTTGCCTATATTCTTCGTTACATTTAACAAATATCAGAAATACTAAAATTATGGAGAAAGGAACATATGAAATGTTATCCACATTTACAAATTAATTAATTTATTTATTCATTTTTTGTAGCTATATTAGAGTTTATGTAGCTACATATATTATTTAGCTGACATTGCTTGCTGGAAAGTCATTTTTCCCCTGTTATCAATACAGTTTAAAGCAAATAAGTTAATTTACAAAAATAGATACCTGACAAAAAAAAAAAAAAATCTGTTTTTTCAAATACACAATATACAAATGTTACTCAAATAATAGATTGGTACTTGGTATATTAACAAATGACCTATTATCCAATATATTGTACACCCAAAGTGTGTGATTCAACCAAACATCATGACTTGTTTAGTCTATTTTCTGGGACAGATAATAACTCTCGTTTTTCATCCTTGTGTTCATCAGATGCCAAGAAACTAGACTGTTTTAATAATTGTCCAACAATAAATCAACAATAACAGCCCTTCTTTATCCCCCTAATCATATGGTGCCATCCATCCCTGATCAAAGCATGCCTGGGGTAAAGATGGGGTCAGTGGAGGCACGCACTGCTCTTATTAGAATCTCAATAGAAAATCACTAAAGAACAAGCAACAGTTAGGAATGTGGCGCATTGTTCAAATGTGTCATCTCGGTTTACCCTGTTGGCCCGGTATAGTGCGAAAGAAGCCCTCTTCCTTAAATGAATTCACAAATAGACCTAAAATCGTGATGCTGGTTTGTGAGCACTCATTTTACATGCTGACAAAATAAATGTGTTAAACGCAGAGCACAGATCCCTAGTATGGGAAACCATACCTGGCCACATGTCACATCCTTTCCTTTCCTTACTTTTCCTTATGTAAAAGCATCATTTAGAGGCATACTGGCCCATCTGTGGTAGTCATATACGGTACATCTAATGGTTTTGTGTAACACATATTGACAAATGTGCTATTATACTTCTTATTTTTAAGAATATGTGCTATGTAGTACCAAAAGAGGTTTCCCTGTACTAACAAGCCAAAGAACCACTGCAATAAAGTGCTATACGGCATCTCTTATGGTTCTACATAGTACCATTTGACAAAGGGGCTAAATAGCACTAAAAGAGGTTCCCCTATACGATTACGAGCCAAAGAACTACGTTTGGTGCTATATAGCACAATTTTTATAGCGTGTGCCGTAGTTTATTAATAATCATAATTTGCTATATGGCAGAAAGTTATACAAGATGTTTTTGAATTTGAATTCTTTGAAATTCCAAATCAAGAAGAAGTGATTGCAAGGAACCATCAAAACTTTCATCCAAGACTGCATCTGGACCATCACCAACGATGCAATACAAGTATCTTTAACTAAAAGAAACAGAGGTTTAGTATTAATTATAGACCATGTTATAAACTACACTAATGGTTTACAGTTGGTTAACTGAGATGTGTCTATATTGCCCTGATGCGTGCTGAGGAAGAGAGTTTGAGTGGCTAAAGACTCTCCAAGGACCACAGCTGGAAAATTGCAGAAAATAGTTGAACCTCTGGGTCAGAAAACCTTTAAAATTTGTCATAATTTTTAGATGACAAATTTTTATATGAATAATTTTTATAAATGACATAATCTTAAAAACAGCAGTGTATGCAGAATATGGCCATTGCTTTAATGGTTGGCCTGGTTTAGCCTGTCAGCGCTTGCTGTGTGTCACTTTGAATCACTTGTAGATTAAAACTTTAGCGTTCTTGTAATCCTGTTGTCATCTCTCTCTCTCTTTTAAACATTATGGCTGCGCCAATGTTGATAATATTTAGTTTATGCTGGCTATATCTATTGCTATCTACTCTTAGAAATATTTACCCTATGCCCATTAATGTAACACTCGTAAGAAGTACAGTAATGTTACACAAGGATGCATACTTGATGTGCCATGCCCAATGCATTGGCATTTCTTCCTAATTGCTTTTATGTTTTTGTTGTGGGATCTGTAGTTGTGGCTAGGTGTTTTGTTTTGTTTTTTATTCTCAGCGATATGCTTCTTGTGTTTTCCAGAGTTCTGACATGTTTTACATACTCTGTACTGTATCCTAATGGTAAAATTATGAGTTTATTGAGGCAAAGGTCATACTTAATTGTTTGTTAATAGTGAGAATTGAACCTTGAAATGAAGTGTGACCAGAAATTACTCTGTACCACAATAAGCCTAGAACTTCATGTGCCATTATGTTGATGACATTATTAATGTATAACAGAAGGAGGGAAGCCTGGGCGTCCCTGCTTAGACTGCTGCCCCCACGACTCGGTCCCGGATAAGCGGAAGAAAATGGATGGATGGATGGATGGATGGAAGTACTCACCTGTCTGCCATCTTGCCCCACATTTGTCTGTCCCCTCACTACTGTCCTGATGTTGTCATCCAACCGTCTGTATAACAAAATTATTTACAACACCTATTGAATAAGTTGACACCCTAAAGAACCTCCATATATTAATGCAAACCATCTATGAGTCTAAATATGAAAAACTCACCTGATTTTAAGTCGAATGTTATTCACTACTTCATCTATATTCGCCAAAGACTACAAAACAAAAAAAAATAAAAAATAAAAAAAAAAATCAGGGAAAACATCCACAAATACACACAAGTTAACATTTAATTTAATCTCTTTTAATAATCTACATCTTATTAGTCACTTCTTCATGTTTGGAGAGCATAATGCCCTCTAGTGGCAAACATAAGGACATTCAATAGAGGAGAATTTCTGCAGCAATGCAAAGCAATTTTCGTGCATTGTGGGTGTTTCGTGGGTGACCAAAACACAGGTGTTAAATTAGATCTATTAATTATTTGAATTATCAATGCTGACAGTATAACGCTTCTTAAAAACACAAAAAGGGTTTTTAATAAAGATATACATTCATTGTGTTGACCACTGCTCAGTTATTCTAATTCAGACTCACCTGTTCTGTTGGAAACAATGTATTAATGTATTCAACAGCATTGAAGTCGGCTCGATCCAAGGGGTCTTGGCTGGGGAAAACCTAAACAAATGAGCAGAAAACAAATGATATAGCCGAGACCAGAAAAGCAGGCTCTGCTGAATAAGGATCAGATGTTCTTTAAGTCTGAAGTGACCAATATGCTTTTCTACACTGCAGTGTGTTCAGGCGGCACATTAACGAACAGATGAAGAGATCCAGCTGTATTAACGATCTTATGCTGTACTCAGTGGAGGGGAAGAATGAATGTAGCTTAATGTGGCCTGACTTCCATTGTAGGAAAATAAATGTACAGCAATAAGTGGTGACCCAAAACAGCCTGGTTACAAACTTATTTAAAAACATCTATCTTTGTGTTCAGCAGAACATAGAAATTCATACAGGTTTACTACTCAAGGGTGAGCAAATGATGACAGAAATTTCATTTTGGGGTGAACTATTCCTTTAACTAATCATTATATTGTTTAACAATTGTGCAGGTGCAATGTTGATTTCTTTAGAAACAAACTTTTTTTTCTCACAGTACTTTAAACATTTACTCAGGAAGGTATTATTTTACATTTTGAAATGTATTTATTTATTTTTGCCTGCTGCCATCAGACAAATCTATTTATTAACTAATGCATTTCAGAGTACTTCTACTTAGGATGCATTCGTGGACCAATAACGTTAGTCAGTTTAACTATATAAATACGCTAATTACGCAAGATCTCGTTTAGAGACAAAAATACGTTGACCATTTCAAAGGTTTTTAATATTCCTAAACTATCAGCAAGCTCTTATATCATCGGTACAAACAAACTATTTTTTAGCATTTTATACTAACTTACCTTTCATTAAGCAAACAGACCAGCAGTAGTACATTTTACGATTCTTAACCTGCATTACAGTGCAAATTCTGTATTTTATTCATCTTTTACTGTTCTCCCTTGTTGAAATGAGTCAAGGTGTCTCTTGACATCTTCAAATAACAAGCTGGCAATGACAAACTTGCGTTTGCTGGTCTGTCGTTGTGAAGCTAAACTCAGTTTTGACAACAGCAATCTACGTAAACGAATACGAACACGATCAATAAACCAGACTTTACTGACACTGTTAGCATTTATGGAGATGTGTCGAACTGGCTATTAGCATCTCTGAAGACAACAGCTGACAGCTTGTCTCTCTGACACTGCATTAAAAACAGACACAACGCCAATTCATGCTGAGTTACCTGCTCAATGGCTAGCTGCACTTCTGGAGTAAGGTGTAATATCGCCTCCAAATCTTCCACAAACTCTAATTCTTCATCCTCCATCATTGTGAACAATAAACAGTCGTTTTATTTCCCTGTGCTGACGTGAGTCCTACTTTACCGGTGTCGATGCTAAGGAAAACTTATTTGCATTAGCGCCATCTGTGGCGCTGGAGACTCAGCACAAAACACTCCGTTGAGTCGTTGAGGTCAGTCAGGCTCACTTTTGATAATATTTATAAAGATGATATTTGTTTTTTAAATTATTTTTTATAATATTGGTCTATATAAAATTACCAGCTCACATACTGTAGTAATATTAGATTTAGAAAAGTACTATAATATCCATAAATGGAAACTGGGGATAGTCTGAGATGGAGAAGCAGAAGGAGCAGATTTATTATTATAAAATGGTGACGATCAAAACTGCACCAAAAAGAGAGGGCCTGAAGGTCTCCAATTCACCAGTCTACATCT
Organism: Enteromius radiatus; assembly: GCA_032357445.1. Lineage (NCBI taxonomy): Eukaryota > Metazoa > Chordata > Actinopteri > Cypriniformes > Cyprinidae > Enteromius > Enteromius radiatus. Next base: position 8,129,805 of record JAUCMS010000048.1, read on the forward strand.
GAACAGGTTAATAGTTTGAAATGTGAACTATGCTGTGCTCTATTTCTCTCTGTCAAGCTAGCTTAAAGTTCAAGATTAGCTCATTGTGAATTGAAGATCCCTGCTGCTGTGTACTTTGTTTCCTAAACTGTAAATGATTGACCTTATTACTCACTGATATTTTGTCTCAGACATGAATGAGTCCACAAAGGAGACACAAGATGCCTCAGGAGCAGCTAGACACTCTCTGCTATAAAATAAGAGAAGGATTGCATAAATGGAGGGATATTTGCACATGGTGAGTAGATGCAAACATACAGTACATACAGTGGTTTCTGCAAGTTTGAGACCACATTGAATTTTCAGTTTTTATTTATTTTTACTTTGCTCTTTGGATATCAAGTCATGCTGTATAACATGATTGTCATTGTTCAGTGTTGTTTTAATATTATTTATGACCTATTGTAATATTTTTATGCTATATTTCAATTACTAATCAGGACATTAATCATTTTTATAGTTAGGCTAAATGTTAACAATAGCAACACTGTTAGGTTTAATAATGATTTATTTTAAATACATTGTACTTTATACAGTAACTACACTTTATAGTGCATAGCAGTATAAAAACCCTCATCAAATGGTGCATTCTATTATTCTATCCAATGTTCATTACAGGCAACTGTTCAAAACTTTGCTGATGGGACAAGGCCTCTCAGCACTGATCTGTGGGACTGCTGTAACATCTCAGTATCTGGCGTCCGTTTACTATCTGAATACACCCATGCTGCAGAGCTTCATTAATTACACCCTTCTAGGCATCACTTACACCATGGCACTGATCTTCAGAAAAGGTATTTGATCTTTAGCTATTTAATCACTTTCACTGAGTCCGTTTTATTCTTGCTCAAACACTAAATATCTGTTACTGTTTTCCGCTTTTTTGGCATGTAATATTCAGGTTGCCTTTCTTTTAATGTAGGTGATGGCAATATTTTGCAGATTTTAAAGACAAAATGGTGGAAGTATCTATTGTTGGGACTGACAGATGTGGAGGCAAATTACGCAGTGGTGAAAGCATATCAGTACACCACATTAACCAGCATACAGGTGACAGCTTTTTATGCATACACTGTGCTAACACTGCCACTCAAAAGTGAGGGGTTGGTAAGTGTTTTGAAAGAAGTCTTTTATGCTCAATACGATAAAACAATTGTGAGAAATATTGTTTCTATTTTAATACCTTTTAAAATGTAATTTAATCCTATGATGCTACTCAAATGTACCAACCCCAAACTTTTGAACTGCAGTGAAGATGCATTTGCATTTCCAAACGTGTCACGTAACACATTGACAAGATCAGAACCTAATTTAAATTCTCAGTTCAAGCTGTTGTTTGACTAACCGACTTGTATTTCAGCTGCTGGACTGCTTTATTATCCCGGTTTTGATGATCTTGTCCTGGTTCTTCCTGAAGACCCGCTATAGGATCATTCACTATGTAGCTGTATGTATATGTCTGGCTGGGGTGGGAGCCATGGTGGGAGCAGATATCCTTGCTGGCCAGGACCAGGGATCTTGTGAGGAACAAGCTGGTTCTCCAGAACATACATGTACATAAATATAGCATGATTACTAGCAAGTCAAACCATGACCATTATTCATTCCTGTATCGACTATAGCAAGTGACATTCTTCTCGGTGATGGTCTGGTTCTAGTCAGCGCCACTCTGTATGCCATCTCTAATGTGTGCCAGGAATACACAGTGAAGAATCTGAGCAGGGTGGAGTTTCTGGGCATGATCGGTCTCTTCGGGTCAATCATCAGTGCAATACAACTGTAAGCTTTGTTCAGAAAATAGAGCTGTTCCTAAACGGCAGTGCCACATCATCTGCACTGTTTTATTTTGTCACCTACAGAGGGATTCTTGAACATAACGAAGTGTCTAATATTCAGTGGACATGGGAAATTGGTAAAGTATGGTGATGCAAAATGAAAATCATTTTCAGTGATGTCAATGCCATCATCTGAGGTGTGATTTTCACCTCTCTCTTCAGGTCTTATCCTGGCTGTATATGCACTTTGCATGTATGGCTTCTATAGCTTCATGCCTGTGGTGATAAAGATGAGCAGTGCCACAGCCGTCAATCTTTCCTTACTCACTGGAGACCTCTTCAGCCTGTTTTTTGGGCTCTTTTTGTTCCAGTACACTGTGAGTAAAATACAGTACTTTGTTGAGACATATGTATTTTATATTACAAAATTATTAATAAATATTATTATTTTTAATGTAATTTGCATAAACATTTCTTAATATTATCGATGTTAAAAACATCAAAATATTTTTTTGGAAAACGCATTTTGTGAATAGAATATATTCAACAATGATTTATTTAAAAGATAAAGATATAGTTCTAAAAATCATTCTAAATGTTAAAGAATAGCGGCGTCGACACCAAATACAAATTCAAATTTTATTTGTCACATTCACATACATACACGGTACGACATGAAGTGAAATGTATTGCACGACTGCCCCAACAAATTGACACATTAAGAAAACAATTAAGTAAAAGTAAAACGGCAAAATAGACTACACTACTATTAAAGGACAGAGAAACGATATCGTTGGGAATCATTTTCAGAATGTTTTTTTCCAGCTGATGAACGATACAAACATTGACAGCCAATCAGAATCAATCCTGCTATCACGCGCTTGAGAATTTGAAGCGGCATGCGCGCTTGAGTTTATAATAAACACGATATCGTTCGCTGGTGTGGACGGAAATATAGTTATCAACGTCATCGTTATCTTTAGAGTTATCATGCGTGGCCTTTCCTCTATTGTTTTGTAAATATTAATAATGTCTTTAACTTTTAATCTTCCTGACACTCTTGAACGATAGTTTCTATAAAAAAAGGGCAAGCCATTAAAACAAACAAGTAAAAAATTAATTGGCTCCTTAAATTTGCTTAAAGTATAATAAAAATACATTTAGCAGTTTTCTGACCACCTTATATGTTAATTTATAATAATAAAAAAATGGAGTGAAAACTCATTATCAAAATAAACGCTGAGCAGAAATAACAAGAAAAAAAAGGTATTTTTCTTAATTATTTATAATTAGTGGCAGTAGTATCTATGTCCTTGTATTCTTATCTCATATGTTCTGGCCTGGGTCATTGTGACATGGAGCTATATATTTTTTAATGTGTGAAAGTTTTTTGAGTCCTCTATGTCCTCAGCTTACTCTTTGACCTTCTCACCAAAAAAAAAAAAAAAAAAGAGGAATATCTTAGTCATTCATTTATATACTGAATGTACAGCACATGTTTCATGTGACTGTTTTTAGTTTTAGATTAACTTCTTTCAGTATTTAGACCATCATTGTTAAATAAGGTATTTCAGTCCGTATTCACCTCAGTTGTTCTTTTTCAGTTCTCAGGACTGTATATTGTGTCACTAGTGGTGATCCTCATTGGTTTCATCTTGTTTAACACCGTCCCTACACTGGACCGTGCTCTTGCGTCTGATGAGGAAGGTTATGACAATCACGCTGCTGAGTTTGATAACGACAGCACTCAAGGCTGTGTGGATGAGATAACCTGTGCACAAGCAGAGCAAGATCAAGTCAAGAGTCAGGTTAATGAAAGGCAATCAGCATGTGTCATCATAAACAGTGTTAAATTGTAGTTTTGGTAACTCCATGGTAAAACAGACCAGAACTTTTTATCTTTTTTTTTGTGTCATTATATTTTAACAGCAGTTTATGTTGATAAATCAAATGAATAAACTCATTTGTATCTGGTGTGAGAATAACTGGTATGAGAGTTCTTATCTTATGACATTTTGTGTTTACACAAATAAATTATATAACCGTTTGGCAAACAAACAGATTTTTATGCCACTGTTGTTTTATTGTATAGAGAACTTTTTTTAAAATTAAGAAAACAAAATAATAAAAGAAAAAGATATTAGGAGGAAAGTTTTTATGTTGAGTATTCAAAGTGCTGCACTGATAACAAACATAATGGTATCATAACTAAATTATATTTTTTGTAATCATCAGGTCTGTGCCAAGGAGTTAGAGAGATCTTATTTAATGGTCCTATAACTATATCCGAGTATTTCATGTCCCATAAAATAGATCTTTGATCTTACATTAAAAAATACAGAAAAAAGGTACTGTTAAAAATACATATTTAACAATGCATATTTACAGTGTTTTCCGATACAAGATCAAATATAATCAGATATAATGACAATTCTGTTACAATTACTCAACCTCATGTCGTTCCAAACCTGTAAGACCTTTGTTCTTCTTTGGAACACAAGTGTTTTGATGAAAACTGTAGGCAGCAAGTGAACTTCAACAGTCAAGGCACAGAAACTTAGCAGGGACATTGTTAAAATGATCCATGTGACATCAGAGGTTCAACTGTAATCTTATGAAGACGAGGAATACTTATTACGGAAAGAAAACAAAAATAATGTAATGTATTTAACAATTCTTCTCCACATCACCCTGTTGCCATTTTGGAGACTACCAGGAAGCGTTTTTTGTTGTTGTCAGCAGCATCACGTGTGTGTGTGTGTGTGTGTGTGTGTGTTTAGCTGCATGAAAAGCACATGTGTGTATCATAGCACTCTCCAAACTGGCGCCAGGGTGATGCGGAGAAGAATTGTTGAATTAATTTTGAATTTCTGTTTTCTTTGTGCACAAAAGGTACTCTCATAGCGTCATAAAATGAGCCGCTGATGTCACATGGACTGTTTTAACGATGTCCTTGCTCTGTTTCTTGTGGTCTATGCAGGGTCAGAAAGCTTTCATATTTCATCAAAAATATCAGAATTTGTGTTGTGAAGATGAAAGGATGTTTTTACGGGTTTGGAACGACATAAGGGTGAATAATTAATGACAAAAAATGTCATTTTTGGGTGAACTGCCCCTTTTAAATAAGATTTAAAGTATTTCTTGGCAGCTGGGCTTCTTTACTATCCAGATTCCCATGACCTTGCCCTGTACTTTCCCATTGCAAAGTTTAATTTGTGTGAGGTGAGCAGCATCATTCTCCACTCTAACACAAGGACTGACCACATATTGGTTTTGTTACATTAATTATTTCTGTTTTTGTCAGGTGCTATTTATGACGCATTAATGACCGATTCTTTCTTTGTATCTTGCTTTCAACCAAGCCCTCTCTGCTGGATGAACAACAGGGGGTGACTGTCCCAGTGAATGATGTGGTTTTGCTTTGTCATATCATGGCATTTGTACTTTGCCAGAACGCCTTCCATTGCCAGATGCTGCTAACCACTCACCTTACTCAGTCACCACACAACTCTGCTGTTTCTTTAGCTTTTTCACTCGTGTGCATGTGTAGGTTTAAAAAGCAAAATAGTCATATTTATGAAAACTGTTTAATGCGAGGCATGCAAAGAATATTTTTGATGTATCTAATAGGTAATATTTATTAGTTATATAATAACCATGTTGGAAAAAACAGTATATGCTGGTTATAGCTATGTTCTGAAGCTGGGATCCTGTTTAAGTTTAAGAAATATTGTACAGACAAATTTAAAGGCATAGTTCACACAAAATTAACCATTTACTCATTTCTAAAGGTTTTTTCCCCCTATCTGAAACACAAAAGAAGGGTATTTATTTATTTATTTATTGTCCACAACTGAATTTAAAATGTTCCAATGTTCCTAGTGTTCTTCAAAATATAAATCAAATTTCATGAAGTAAATGATGACAGTTTCATTTTTGGCTGAGCTATCCTTTCACTAGCCTGTCAAGTGTCCAAAAATGACTACTAAACAATAGGTAAATGTATCAAGATTTATTTTTTATTCAACATTTGTTCTTTTATTTATTTTTGCTCCTCTTACAACATAATGGACAGTTAGGTCTATACGCAGCCCCAAATTTACAGGCTATATACAATTTGAACTTTCTCCATAGGGAAAACACACTCTATATATACGCATATATATAATATCAGTGTGGAAAGAGGTCTGAAAAGTTGCCCCAACATATATATAACTGTACATGGTCCCAGAAACTGAAAAGAACATATTTTGAAACGTTAGCACTGAAACAGGAATCATCCATCTACATGCGAAAACAGCCACATCCATATGCTAGTGTGAACACACAAAACTAAAGCCTGACAACCAAGATTTAAAAAAAAAGGTTCATGTTTTTTTTCTCTCACACGCTTACAGAAGCAAAACAAATGCAGGGACTCTTGCGCAACATAATGCTAGTGTGATTGGTAAACCTGGCTTGCTCTTACTGGGAAAAAACCGACAGGGATCACAGTGTTAGTTATAAAATCAAATCTCTCTGTACATACAGGCTGTGCTCTACCTGCAGAACTGTGTAGCGGTCAGTGTGGCTCGATACAGACATCCTCCCATCCATGAATCCTTCACCGACTCTTACAACTGTCCTGAAGCCTAAAAGAAGTTCATTTCAGGAACACGAGGTGACGTCAATCCAACAATTGCAACATTATTAGTCACTAAACAAAAACAAAAAAAAACAAAGCCTCTGAGAAACACATTCACTACACAAACACATCATTTAAACACTCTGCTACATGAAAAATTAACCATGCAGTTATTTCCTGCACATTATTATAACTAACATTTATCACCAGTGGCAAGATGAAGGCATTGAATGTGTTGGAATACATTCGCAATGACATCCAGAACAATGTTTGCGCTGTTGCAAACGAATGGCTATTTAATATCATTCATACACCACTGAGCTGGATTTAAGTAGGTGGCTCTGTTAGTGAATAACTTAAAGAGTGCAGGTGCAGCAAGATAACAATAGGGGGCGTCTGTGGAGCATTTAACAGGACTCCAGATTGACAACGTTAAAGGCACTCCTGTCAGATTCCCATGACTCACGTGACAGTCACACAATGATAGTGTCTATGCCAGCTAGAGCACTACAGATAAATCATGTAAACTCTGTAAAAAGATATTTTCTAATAGAAACAGCTCACATGCGCTCCTGGTGTCTAAATGTACAAGTCAATGTCATACACTGCAAAAATGATTTTCTTGAACTCCCCAACTCCCTTTTAGTTCAAATAAAACATTTATTCAATAGCAAAATTAAATGGCTTGATATATTATGTTTTCTGATAAGAAAAGTAAGTTTATGTTTATGTGAGGCAAGAAAAAAGTTTTATTGAAAGGGAAACAATATTTTTCTTACTTCATTTTTTTTTCTTGTATAAAGCATAAGTTCACTTAATTTAATATCTTAATTCATCTTCCTTCTCAAGTAAATGCATCTTGCTTTAAGAATTTATAAATATTTGAAATAATAATAATTTAAAAATAAAAAAGAAATATTAAGAAAATCATTTCTCCAGTGCAATGATGATGCTACATCTTACATCAACTATAGTGGTAAAATGAGACACCAAACTGACCAGGTAAATTGATTTTAAAGAGACAGTTCACAAAAAAAAGAAGAAGAAAAAAAAAAAACATTTACTCATCAAGTTGTTCCAGACGTTTACGATTCTTTTTATCCTGCAGAACACAAAAAGAAGCTATTTTGAAATGTTTTTGTGTCCAGACAATGAAAGTCTGAAACAGGGTCTGTGTGGTTTTGAACCCCACTGTCTTCTATTGTACTGACAAAAACAGTCCATGTTCGTGTTTTGCAGAAAAAGTAAAGTCATACAGGTTGGAACAACTGGTTCAGGATTCGTACATTAAACCTGGTCTAGCAGGAGCTGAGAAGAGTCTTCACATGAGGTGTGCTGTTAGTTGAGGAGTTAGTGTGAGGTATTATGGGGGCTGCCTTTTCATTAAGTCATTTAAACCAGTAGTCACACATATCAGGCTGGCTGAGAGTCAATCTAGGCTGGGATCGCACCACAGTTTCATCATAATTCACTCCACTAGAGCCTAAAGCACACTGAGCAGCACACAAGCACTCTAGACTTTGCCTTTGTCCACACATAAAGATAAAACATCTCTTTTTGTCTTTTATTATATATATATATATATATATATATATATATCATTATATAGTATTAGACATTCAATAAATTTCTTTGTGTCATCTTTATATACTTTCTTTTCATTTGGAATGTACTGAGTCCTTTAGCTTTATAGTTCATTTGAATGCAGTGCTGCATGTGGCGGCAGTCTCAAACGGGGCAGACCAGTCTGTAAGTGTCTACTGTACTCTCTCTGGTCCATATGTCAGCGCTTCAGGCCAGCTTTAGCGTGCTGACTGGGAAGGAGGGCATGGTCACCATTGTGACTGGGTTGAGGACGGTCTGGCCCACAAGTTGAGGGTGATGGGTAACCATTTGAGCACCAACCGGTGTCTGCTTGGCTTGCACGCTGGTCACCGAAGTGCCGTTCATCTGGCTGTGGGAGAGGGTTTGTGCGATGTGGCTCATGACCGCCGGCTGTGTGACTGTGACGGGCTGAGGGTAGATTGCCGGAAGATGGGCGACAGTGATGTGGCTGATGGATTGAGGTCCTGGGGCAAGCTGCACAGAGCTGGAGGAAGAAGGAGCGATGTGGGCCACGTGTTTGGAGGCCGGTTGGATCACGCGGTTGACAGTCTGGATGACAGAGGCGTGTGACGCCGATCCCGCGTGGGCGATGACGGAAGGCTGCAGGCTGGCCGCGGTCACTATATGGGTCTGGGCTGGAGGTAGTGTCTGTGGGGTCACCATCTGGGCGGCTGGAGCCTGTGCTGGGGTTGAGATCGGAGCGGCCGCGGCGATGGGGGAGAGTTGAGCTGAGGGAATGGGGGATAAAGTCTTCAATGGTTTGTGAGGGATGGGGATGTGCTGTGTTATGAGGGATGTCACAGGACGGGACTTCTTTAAATCTGGCTGAAGCGCAGCAGGCACTTTGGGTAAGGCGCTGGGCATCTCGTCTTCAATATCTTCATCAATGTTGTCTTCACCTTCTATTGAGACAACAACAACAAAAAATGGTCAGAAACTATAACTGGATTGTTTCAGGTTAAAAACATGATCACTTTTGTAAAGTGTATTATTACCAAGGCTTCACTTCTAAATAATCCTATGGAATATTATTTTATTTTTTCCTTTATTTCTTTCTTTAAGTAATAAAAAAATCTATATTTTTAAATTATTTTATATTTTATATAATATAATCATTAATATATTAATATTAATATAAATCTAATATGTCCTCATTTGTAAGTTGCTTTTGATAAAAATAACTAAATGTCTGCAAAATAACTGTAAATATAAATGTAACTTCATATGTAATGTAATGTAAATACAATTTTGTGGAAACCATGATACATACAAATACTTTGTGGTTTATTTCATCCAGAATTTTCTGCACTGATTGGAAATGGAAATCTTTTGTAACATAAATGCCTTTCCTGTTACTTTTGATCATTGTGATGCGTTGTCGAATAAAAGTGTTCATTTCTTTATTAAAAAAAATAATAAATAATAATAAAATATATATATATATATATATATATATATATATATATGTGTGTGTGTGTGTGTGTGTGTGTGTGTGTTTTTAATGGTATGGTTATGCAATTAAAAATCTGTTTTGTTTCTTTTTTTTTTTTTTTTTTTTTTTTATTT
>JAUCMS010000048.1:8139513-8149999 GCA_032357445.1 Enteromius radiatus
GTTATGCAATTAAAAATCTGTTTTGATTCTTTTTTTTTTTTTTTTTTTTTTTTTAAATGGGCAATTGGTGGTAGTACCAAATTTAAACTAAAATTGATTTCAAGGATTTTTTAAGCTCTGGCAAAAAAAAAAGCATGCTGTCAATTAGCATGTAAACCTGCTGATGAGGTCTTCTCCAGGACTAACCTGAGGCAGTGGAGGTAGAGGCCTGGTCATCATCTGGCTGGACAGTCTGTCGAAGAACACGGTCGATCTCAATCACGTCTAACCGCTGACTTAGCTCGTTCTTCAGCTCGGCCAGTCTCTGCTGCAAGGCGATCTTCTCCCGCGCCAAACGCTCCATCTCATGCTCGTAGTCCTTCTCCTTCCTCTTCAGAGTCTATGAGGGGAAACAGAGAAATAAAAAAGGTGAGCAAGCACAAAGAGCTGGCAGGAAGCACTTAAAGTCTATAGTCTGCAAAAAGAAACAGCTGCAATAATGAAATGTCATCATCTTGTGCAGCAAAAAGCAGGTAAGAGGAATAGAAGAAAAGCATCCACATGCACTTAGAGATGGATTTTTCCTTAATACCCCATCTACCATTAAAAACGTCCAGCTAAATCAAAACAAACAATCCAAGAAACTAGTAAGAGACTAACATTTGGAAAATTAAAGAAATTGTACTGTAGATAAATATATTTGTTAAATAGTCCTAACTTACAGAATAATAAACTCACTGATGTTACAGATATATGCATTGGGTAAAAAGAGACATCATTACAACATACTAATTTATTTAATATAAATCTTTGTATACAAAATAATTATTATAATGTAATATAATGCAATATAATTTACAATATAAAGCATTTTTATTAGATATTAAATTATATGTTATTAATTGAGTTCATATATATATATATATATATATATATATGCGCGTGTATGGTATATATAAATACACACACATGCATGTATATGTACATAATAAAGTAATCATCAGAATGTACTTTTAGACTTTATATCTCATTACATATATACTTGTCATTTATATCCTTTTTTCTATATAAAACAACAATATATAAAATAACTGGTCATCATGTCCAGGTTAGTTTTGTGATGACGATCATAAAAATCTCTCTTACTCACATTTTGACAAAGAATTGTCTAGGCTGCTAAAATTAATGCAATTTCTTATAAGGAAGACATCTGAGAATTTAGACATGAATTATCTATAGGCGTAGACGTCAGTTCTTCCTGGATGCCTCGGCCCAGCGCGCACCCCCCGCCCCTGCCACTCTCTCTTACTCACACAAACACGTGGATTACCCAAGGCATGACAGCACCTCCCACTTCTGGGAAGGCATTCACTTGCTGTGCACGAGTGCTCACGCTAAGTAACCAGTGGGAGGAGCCCATGACACACAAGCTTAGCCAATCACAAGCGGACATCTGGGTAGTGTGAGCGTGCTAAACAAGACTACGTCTTCCATCAAAAACACACAGATAGTGATCCAGCTTCACGAACATGAGGTAAACTAAACTGTAGATCAGAGAAACACGAAACTCCAGACACACACACACACAGACTGAGAGTGAGAAGGGAGGGACAGAGAGCAAGACATGGTACACTGGGCTGGGCATAAGCGACCCAGTTTCCCTGCACTGTCAGCTGACGCATGAGAAACAAACAGGCAACGAGGACACAACAACAGCTAAGGCCCTTAAGAGGATGGATCCAGAGAGATTAAGGGGTCTGTGCACAGACTGAGAAGGGGAACTTCACTTAACTAAAAACCATGATCACCAGGGAATGGAAACTTTCAAGTAATAACAACAACAACAACAATAGATTACTACATTTATATTTTTCCACTAAATAATGTGTGTGTGTGTGTGTGTGTGTGCCATAAGTAGCATGGGTGTATTTGTAGCACTGACCAACAATTCATTGTACAGGTCAAAAAAATGTCTCAAATTTCTTTTATGCCACAAATCCTATTAATAAAGATCATGTTCCATGAAGATATTTGATCAATTTCCTGATGTAAATATATCAAAACCTAATTCATGATTAGTAATATGGATTTATTTGGATAATTTTATCAATATTTGGATTTTTGTTTTTTGTATCCTCAGTTTCCAGATTTTTAAATAGTTGTATCTCAGACAAATATGATCATATCCTATGACAAGAAACCTTTCGCATTAAAATGTTATAAATACTTTTATGATCAAATGTCTTTTTATAAAAAATAAAGTTGTTACAATTTTCTAAAAATATTTTACAAATCCAATACACAACATTTTGGAAAATAATATAGAATTGTCACATCTTCAGGTCAAGCAAATTATTATTTGTGGCTCGTAAATGTATACTTGTTGTCTGGATTAAAGATAAACCCCCAACACTGGAGCAAATGTACAACGAAACTTTCAGAATTCTTCCTTTAGATCGTCTTGGGAATGAGGCAGAATTTGAAAATGTATTGCCCCTATTCTTTTGCAGTCTTCCACACAAGTTTGTAAAAAAGGCCAAGTATGTTTGAATTAGAAATACTAACATGCTGTCATTGAATGACAGAAGATACATTCTATATATGTTTATTTGATTTAATATTGTATTTCAAGCATATGTCTCTCATACGTTAATTATTATTATTATTATTATATTTGATATATTTTTAACAATTTTACAATTACACATATTTTAATAATAATAATAATAATAATAATAATAGCATATTTAAATGTCAAGCCTGAAGTCTGAAAATTTCAGTAATGATGCAAATTAATCACATAAGTCACTGAAAGAGACTTCATAAAAATGAATTTAAATCCTCTCTCTCAACATCTTTGTACATTATAAGAGAAGTAATGATCAAGAAGCTGATCTCACGACATGCTCTTTAGGAAACTTAATGGTCAAATAAAGAGCACGTTCAAATTACTGTGATAAGTATCAGTGAAATCACTGCATATAAAACACATTTAAAGAAAGTCACTAGCGAGTAGCGACACACTACCTCTTAATCAATGAACAATGACAATGCGTGCATGTATCACACAGCACCACGTGCGCTAGACAAGCATGGCCCTGAAGAAATAATATCCAGGCCAGTCATGTGATATGTGTGCAGGTGTGTGTAGATCGCAAGACAGAAGATAAAGCAGGCTTGGGGTCGATCAGGTCTCTGTTCTGCTGCGCTCTTGTGAATAATTACAGGACACTGGGCCAATCGATACACATCACTTCCTTTCCAAAGCACAGAGTGGCCTTTCCTCTCTCCGAGGTGTCAGCGTCTTTGTCTCAGCAAATTAGATGGCGGAGTACTCGAGCGTTGTCAAGGCAACAGCTGAAAACCGTCAGTGTTGCCGTGGTAACAGATACGGCGAGCGGGCAGCAGAGTGTGACAGTGTGAGCATGTGTTGTCTGCACTGGGCAGCACTATAAAGCCTGTCTGATTGAGCACCTCTCAGCAGCTCCATATATAGGTCTGGTGTGCTGCACACACACTTTACGTAACAACATTCAGTCTTCAGGAAAATGTGTGACCTCGAAGTTGACCCTTAACTTCCATGCCTTTATTTTAGGCCTAACATTACAGACCAATGCTTTCTGCTCTCTTTTTAAATATATACTATACTAATGTTTAAAGCTTAGGGTTTGTAATGTTTTAAAAGAAGTCTCTTATGCTGCATTTATTTAAACAAAAATACAGTAATGTTACAATTTAATATAACTGTTTGCTATTGTAGTATATTTTAAAATGTAATTTATTCCTGTGACAAATTTCTTCAGTCTTCAGTGTCACATGATCCGTCAGAAATTATTCTCAGATGACGATTGGTGCCCTAGAATAATTATTATTATCAGTGTAGAAAACAGTTATTTTGTTATAATAGTTTAATATATTACAGAAGCAGTGATACATATATATATATATATATATATATATATATATATAGACACAGCCATATATTATGTAAACACAAACTTTAATTTTGAATGCAAGTAATCACAATTAACCATTTGGAAGCACTAATATACCCAAAACTTTTGAACAGCAGTACAAGTCATATATGCATTTAGAAATGCATGAATGGTAATTTTATGAAAATACGAGCAAACATTGTTGACAGGTGACTTATTTAACAATGAATATTTAATGATTTCTTTACTGCTTTGCAATATCATAATTCATTTCAACTGACAATAACACCCAATCAAATTTTCAACCACCTTATTTTCACATTTTAATAAAACCCAAGCAGTTTATTCCTGTGAGATGCTCTGCAAAGCTCAGCTGAGTTACTAACAGTAACAAATGGGGGTGGAGCTTATCAAAGAGCCAATTACAAACAAACCTCCATTTGATAGAAAAGTTGAATTCCAGATGCTGGTTGGTTGAATACAGCATTCCATACATGATCTAGCAACAGCGATGATGCGAAACACTTATCAAGTTAATAGCTTATAGCAACACCAGACCACATTTCTACCATCATACAAATCGAAACCTGAATCTGAGCGTTTCCTAAATTTACCTCTGCAGCCGTAAAAGACAGTTACCCAAGAGCCATCCCTGGTCTTTTTTTTTTAACAAGCATGCCATCCTTCCCTTGGGGGCCAGCGCATTCCTTGCTGGCTGTCTCCACCAGGCCCTCATTGACCCCACCTCCCACCGCTGATGAGGCATGTTGACAGCTCTCTGGTCTGTGTGCTGCATCAGGCGCAGCTCCAGCCCACAGCTGTGCATGCCTGCCTCTATTAGTCACACACACACACACACACACACACTCATACACACACAAGCCAGCCTGCTCCACAAACACCCAAACCCACTGAACTCCTGATCCGCGGACTGGGACCCCTCCACTCCCTCCCTTCTGCTTCAGCCCATAGCAGCTAAACCATCCATGTTATTATGGCATTTTACAGTTTCCATTAATATTTTAATTTAGTACTTGTATTAGTATTTATTTTTTTAGTCTTTATTAGTTTTCATTAAGCTTTTAGTTTAACTTTTCATGTAGTAGTTCAACCTAACCCTAGCTAAAAATATATGAGAAATAGAAACTAGATTGCATGTTTTATTGTATCCTATTTCAGTTCAATTTAAGGAATCAGAATGGTTTTATGGTTTCAGTTAACTAAAATAACCCTGCTCCTGACTGAATGTGAGATGTTATCATCTCCAGCACAGGAATAACAACATCTGGAGGGTGTTTTAGGAGACGAATTCGAATCATTGTCATATTCATATTCTGATGGTTATAGAGGTGTCAAAAATGAACGCTGGTGTTCATGCAGATGTTCCAACTCAGGGATGACTTCAAGGATGAACTGATAGTGGCTTTAATTAGCTTTTGTAGTCGGTTTCTCACAAGCCAAGCGCATGACCTCCCCCTCCCCCATCGGTTTGCTATCATCAGTTACTCACTGAAGCCCCGCCCCCTGACTGTGCATATATATATATATGCTTATGATGGATATGTGCAGGTTAAAAATGAACTCGCATGCAGTGTTAGGACGTCTTGCATTTACAGACTCTGCAGAACAAAGTAGGAAGGGAGAAAAAGAGCCATGTTGCAGCCACGCTCTTCCTCAAAAACAAGCCCGCAGTAAAGGATATCCCATGACTCCAGTTTGAGGCAAGCACAGCTATAAATCTCACTGCGTCTCTGGTTTTGTTGTGATGCTAAAAAGGAAGTCTTGTAGTGTGTTCAACCAACATTATTTCCTTTAACTGACACTTTTTGTGACTAAAAGAGTTTGGGTTTGATTAAAATACACAAGGCTGTCAACTTTCAAATCTATTCACTTTTACTTAGCAGGTTGCCGGACAGACGAAAAGAAAAAAAAAAGATGGGAAGATATCAAAGATATAAATTCTGGCTCACTTGATTGAAGTTATGTATTTCACAGTATTATTGTTATTAATATTTACTGTATTTTTGACAAATAACGTACAAATAATATACATTGGTTCAGAATAGTTGTTTTGAGAAAGTGCATCTAGACACTGCCTTTGTGTTTCACAGGGAAGAACAGTTCATGAGGATGGATAGATGATAACAAGATTTTCCATTTAAAGCACACGATCTACAGATGGTGCGGCTCGATTGGACAGACCAAAATTAGACATGTAGAAATCTCTGCCAGTCAGGATGAGGCTGACATTTACCAAATAATACTTGTTGAATCAGCTGCACTGAAAATGCAGTGGTTTGTACAAGACAAATGAGCCTTTCAGCATGCATAGGAAATCATGTGATTTAATCCCACAAGGATAAACCACTAGTTTCTGTAGGGCATGATATAGATGACCAAATGACCTACATAGGTCTTACTATAGTGCTGACACACACTGCAACACAAAGCCAGGATTCAATCTGATTTAAACCCAGTGGGTGTAATTCAGTGCACTGATATTTATTTACTTTATGCAACTGCATCTAAACATTGTGCCAAGGACAAAAAAAAAAATGACCTTGTAGATTTCACAATCCACAACAAACCGCCTAAAATAAAAATTAAAAATTAAAAATCTCAATACAATTATCTGGATTAAACAATCAGTCGCTGGAACACAATGCGCTACTAAGCAAAACAGGTCCTGCAAGATTTCTTAAAAGGCAGCACCTAATGCGGGGCTTTCAGGGATCGAGCTCGACGAGTGTGCCGTGCTGCGGCAGGAACAACAGCTGGAGGGGGCCGTCACCGGGGGGTGACGTCACGCGGCTCTGTCTAGCCATGTGCTCGCTGCTCGTGTGGCCGCGGCAGGGAACATGATGAATGCCAGAGTGGGGGAAGGGAGGAAGAGAGGAGGAGCTCTGAGCTACTAGACAGACCAGGGAAACTCCTGAGACTCGTAGGATAGCATTTTAAAGCAGCAGTCACCATAATCCACAGTTCATAACGTCTGAAGTATTATGAGGCCAGTACAGCATGAAAAATGAATATAAATGTGCAGTTTGCTAGCATGTTTGTGCATGTCAAATCAAGATTTGTAAGTAATGTGAAGTGTGAGTCAAGGAGTGCAGTGTGACTAGTTCCTCAAGATTTTCCACGAAAAACTAATTTCTTTGAATATTCAGAGAAATCAAAGAAACTATTCTCTCCTGAGTAACAGTATGTTAGTGTGTTTTTAGTATTATTATTAATATGGAACAGTGTGTATTTTATAGAACTGTCAAATGATGAATTGCATCCAAATTAAAGGTTTTTGTTTACCTAATACCGTATTCTGTTTATATTTATTATGTATATATACACAAACACACACACACACACGCTTCTATATATTTCAGAAAAATATGTTATGTAAATTATATGAATATAAATATATACATGTAAATATTTTCAAAATATATATATACTGTATGAGTGTGTGTGTGTATATATATATATATATATATATACACACACACAGACATATATTATACACAGAACACACATATATTACACAAACAAAACTTTTCTTTTGAATGCAATTAGTCGTTTTACAGCACTAGTATTTAGCATTATCTATATTCTACTATTTTAGTATTTCTTTAATTTTTACTTGAGCCTTTTTTCCTTTTTGTATTTCAGGTTTAGTTTTAATAATTTTAGCACTTTAACATTAAATTTATTTCAAATAGACACCAAGGCAAGATTTGTTATTTTATTTAAAGTTTTTTTTTTTTTTATTTACGGTTATATTATATTATTTAATTGTATTAATAGCTACACTTTACAACAGGTTTTCAGTTGTTAACATTAGTTAACTACATTATTTAAAATGTATTAACAACATTATTAATCAGAGATAATGTTCATTTCATCAGCGTTTTATGGAGTAATGTAAACTAAAAATCAACGGTTATATATTCATTCACAAAAATGAAAAGATTATTAATGATTAAAAAGATGATTAATAAATACTGTAGCTAATGTATTTCTCATTGTTACTTATTTTCTGTTTTAAATGACAATAAAAACACTGGTATGGCCTATTTCCTGGCCTAATACAGATAAGCATTGTCGCAATCTGTCCCATGATTAACAAATCACTAATCAGTTACTTTACTTTGGAAGTCAAAAATCAGATCTGGCATGACGTCACAGGAATATGTGAATCAGGTGCCATGAAGATGAATAAAATGAAGAGTAATCTCTTCAAACAATCCTCTTACAAAGTTCTGGGAGGAGCCGATTAGTCAGTGAGGGGCGAGTGGGAGGGGCTGTGGACCGGAGCGCATGCAGAAGCAGACGCGTGGAGGTGAGGTGCGCGTGCCTGCCTCCACCCATGGCCCAGCGGATGGACTAAACACACGCTGTGCCACTGCTGCCTCCAGAGACCATCGCTAGACACACGTACACACAAACACAGCACTAATCATTAAGAGAGAAGCCCCGTGACCTGCAGGCACAGGCACACACTAATCTTTTAGCAGGAACACAACAAAACAGAGAGGGAGACGGCTCAAATCCCTGACTGACTAGTTTTTTTGGTCAACATTCAATAAACAATTTTGTTTCAACAAAAACATTCAAAGACAGCAATTATTAATAGTAATACATCCGTGACGACTAATTAAAACCAGCCATGCTACTTACTTAACATTTTTTCCTAGTCAGTACACTATTACAAGCTTTTTCAGTAGCATGTTACTTTATTCCACAACTAGTGGTGTAATAAAATACTACATTTCTGTTTTTGTAATAGGGAGCAATGAAAACACTCAAAACACAACTGCTAATATGTCATCTTAAATGTAGGGAAGTGAAAAATGTAAATGACACTAAATTGACTAAATGTAAACAAACTGGTTAAAAAAAATATATTATTAATTAAACTCCCTCTAAAAGATTTTAATAGTAATTGTATTTAATTCAGAATAATTTAAATATATTTTTATTGAATATGTTAATTTTGAAAGTAAATGTACTGTAAGTGTAAACATTTAAATTATGTATTTAACAACTTAATTAAATATTTAATTATATTGTTACTACTAAGCATAAATTATTTAGCACTTTAATTAGTGGTTCAATGATCAATGTTTTATTGTGCTAGAAAAATAATGCTCAGGTTGACTATTTAGTTTACTATACAGTAAAATATATGTATTTTATACATTTATGTATATTGACCATATAGTAACTTTGCATAAAGTTATGAAGCAGATACATTTCAAATCTAGCCTTAGTTAGCTACTTTTTATAACATATAGTATAGCTAAATACACACACATATATATATATATATATATATATATACACACACATCTACAGTTTCAATGTAGCTTCACAGTACTAATTACAAAAATCTAAATTATGATTTAAAAAAAAAAACATATGCAATAAAAATTAGTACTCAAAAAGCTTCAATCACCTAGTATACAGATCACATTCTGGAAAAGTCACAGCAAATGGCTCGTTGTTTTCAACAGGCCATGTGCTTTAAATAAATACACCTTAAGCCTGATTGAGCAACAGGCAGCAGAGAGCGGGAAAGAGCGATAATGGGTGGGCTGGGTTGTTCTGTCAAATCCACCAATGGCTAGAAGCAAGCGGCTTAAGGAGGGGGTGTGTGTTGGCGCCGGGGATCCAGTGACACGAGTTCTGTTTCCACACTGCCCTAGTTTCCTGCACGTCTTGTGCCTCGGCTAAATCAAATCCTTTGATTTGATTGGATTTCTATTTCTTCTCCTAAAAGGTCTTGCTGCAGGTGTGCGCATGCGTGAACAAGGCACTGCTTTAATCAGATAGAGCATGGCTTATGATCTCAGTTTACACGAGACAAAGACAAGGTGCTCTGCTCACACTGCCGCATAGCAACTATCAACTTTCACTCTGAAAATAAACTCCATCAGAGATGCTTAATCTCACGCCTTTAGATCAATCAAAATAGCCCAGATTTCAGATAAAAGATCTGTAACTAACAAACGGAGGGCTGCATCATAGTGTGGTTTCCTTTGCATTGTTTTTGTGTGTAAATATACACCTCAAATCAAAGTCTGATGACATGGGTCGAGATAGGACATGAGACAGATGTACAGCAGACAGCGAACACGTCAATGAAGATTTATCAGCGCTTACCTGAATGTATCTCAAAGCACTTCTCAGAACACTCAGATTGGAGGTCTTCTTTTCATCAACATTAGGGATGTTCTTTTTTAGGGTCTCGAAACACTCCTTTAAGTGAGCACGTCTAAGAAAAGAAGATTTGAATGGTCATGTGACATTGAAAGAAGCTGAAAATTCAGATTTGCCATAATAATATATGTAATAGAAAACAGGCATTTTAATTTGTAATAACAACAACTCATAATGTTACTGATGTTACTGTTATCACTGCATTTAGATTAAATAAATGCAACAGAATGAATGTGTAAAAACACTGGTTAAAGGCACTTGAGATTGATAAACCAGCAGCAAAGTAGGGTTGGGCGATGTCCCCTTATTTGACCATCGACGATGTTTACAATGAATCATCGTGATGGACGATGAAATCG
>JAUCMS010000048.1:8169824-8182738 GCA_032357445.1 Enteromius radiatus
CATTAAATATATACATGCATGTGTTTGTATTTATATATACGTAATAAATATACACAGTATATACAAATATATTATGTCAAGAAAAACTTTTATTTTGGATGCGATTAATCATTGCCCAGCACTAATATATATATATATATATATATATTTATTTATTTATTTATTTGCTGATTTATTTATGAGTAGACATGAAATATTTGCATTTTATATGCAGATATTTACATTTATTCATTTAGTATATCCAAAGTGACATAATGAGGAATACAAGAAATTCAAATAAACACTGTGCTTGTAATATAATACAAAATTTCAGATATGATTTAACAGAATAGTAAAAGTTAGAACATTTTTTTTGCTGTTTTATTTTTATTCCTAATATTCTCTCAATGACTATTTTAATATTATATAGATAGATATAATATGCAAGAATGTGTGTGTGTGTGTGTGTGTGTCACCTAAGCCTCTTCTTTAGTTGCAGACTGTCATGGATGATCCTTTTCACAAACTCCAGTTCTCCACCCTCAGCCATGATCTCAGTGACCCCTCCAGTGTTGACGGAGCTGGGTGGAGGTCTGCGGGAGTTCCTGGAATTCACCCCCTGACAGGGGAGACAGAAAAGAGGGGGAGAAATGGATGAAAGAACGGATAACAGTTATTGTCATGTGCACAAAGAAACAGATACTGCTAGAAAACAGCCTGGGGGTTTTACAGCTCTGTGTCTGTTCAAACACTGGTGCTGAATGTACCTTTGCTTCTAACTGGTTGGCAAAGAAAGGTGGATTGCACATGCAGAAATCATAGACAATGGACTCATCCTTGAGTGCATCCATCAGCAGAGTCTTCTGGGGCACCTTCACCACTGCAACACACACATTTATGTGGTTCAGTGGGTTATATTACATTTAAACTGTCAAGCTCTCCCTCTGCTTCATACACACACACACACACCCCTACCTTTAATGAGCTCTGCCAGGTGGTTTTGCTCAACGTTCTTCTTTGCATAATTAAAGCAGATGTCATCCACTTCTGTGGCGAGGAAGAACCAGCCATTCATCGTGGCTCCCAGCAAGGGGTAAATACAGGAAGCACCAGTACCTGCACAAAGCCAAAACCAGTCACGTATTATACTTAAATACAAATGAAATATGATCTGTCTCCAAGTCTTAACCTAAACACATGCTTCATGTAGTGACAACACTTCAGATCAACAGTGCGCTTCAAAGAATCATGAATACTTCATTGTGCTCTTGTATCAATGTTTTTTTCCACATATTTTTTCACCTTGCAATATTATAATGTTAAAAACCAAAACTAAATTTGTATTCTAGGACAGGAGAACTTAAATCTGAAATTAAAACTATCAATTTTATTTGAGATATTGAAAATAAAATCTTCACTACAAAATATACAGAACAGTAACAAAGTATTTTCATTTGTTATACGGACATAATTTTACTACCAAATGTTAGAATTCTAAAATAAGTATTAGTATGATA
This sequence comes from Enteromius radiatus, assembly GCA_032357445.1. Taxonomy (NCBI): domain Eukaryota; kingdom Metazoa; phylum Chordata; class Actinopteri; order Cypriniformes; family Cyprinidae; genus Enteromius; species Enteromius radiatus. Next base: position 8,171,321 of record JAUCMS010000048.1, read on the forward strand.
ATACGAAGTGCAAGCGACTGCTTGACAGAGTGACGTATAATGCTATAGTGACTATAATGCAGTTAGACTGAGGCAGGACAGCTCTGGTCATCCATTATCCAGTCAGGCAGCCTTAAAATTGACTGAAATTTAGCAGAACTAAACAAAGATGATCCCTATAAGGTCTGAAGAGAAGAGATTTGGAGCTATTCATCATATGTGTGACACTAACACAGCTAATCTCATCCCAGAGCTGGCAAAGGTCGTCAATCTGCAATCTAACCTGATCAACAGAGCCACAACTATATCATCCACATAGTCTGCCGCAACAGCTGAAGCCGTCCATCTGAAAGTGTATGGATGATTGCCACCAGTAGAGATGAAATAAACACACAAATTTTGTAATGCTTTTCTTTCTGTTAAGATAAATCTCTCATGCACGCACACACACACACACACGCATGTATACATCTTGACAACTGTCACCCATCTCTACTGATGCCAACAGTACACATGGACAGTTGTTTAGGAATTTAGGAGACAGGATAGAGATTGCCAAGATGGCCATAATGTATGTTGTGATGGTGGTGAAGTGGGATATTTAAATCCAAAAAATCTGGTGGCATGTCTTACTCTCCACCAGCCTCTGTGCATGTGTGTTTATAAACCAATAAACTGCCCTTCCAAACCCTGTACCACCAGCCTGAGGGACCGCAAAGGGCTTTAACAGGATAACACCAGTGAGTGTGAGCCAGCATACCAATGTCAATGCCCCTCCGTGGGTTCCCCTGCCCCCCAATCAGGTCCTCCACCCAGTGAATATAGTTAAGGCGGAGCGGCACAGTGGGGATGAGCCGTTCCAGGGGGATCTCGATGGTTAGGCCAAAATCCTCTTTCAGCAGGGTGCATGTGAGAGCTCGAACAGCCTCCGGGTCCTTAAAGTTGAGCCTGTGGGAGGGAAGGTGTTTAGTGGGGGGTAATAAGACAGAAAACCATAGAAAAGGATCAGCTAATAGCCATCTTTAAAAACACACCACATACTCTTCTCAATTCATTAGCGCTCCTCATAAAAACATCCATGCCATGAAACACAATGAAGCAGCAGCTGCCGCTGGTTTGCCTTCATAATCCCGGTCCCCTTTCTCTCGAAATCCTTAATGTACATTTTAAGGCATTCAGCAAGAGCAATGTCACGTTTCTGCGGTTCTAAAAGCAAGGAGGGTAAAGCAGGTGTAATTAGGGAGCTTTAGAACGTTCACACCCCTATAGATGTAATTAAACGCTCCATGCTGCAGACCATGTCTGGCACCTCCGAAGGGAAGCAAGATGTGGGTGTGAGCCACACAGACAGGATACTGTGGAAAGAAGCCATGGTGTGTGAAATGCTATTTTACAGAGCCTTTAAAAACACCTGCACCCCACCTTAAGCATAAGAGCTCCTCACAAAATGTCGACATTAAAGACAGAATGTGCTCTCTATGTAATGGCTGTACTGGGCTTAAACAGACGCATTACCAAAAAGTGCTTCAGCCCAAAACAGTCTTATGACTGTGAAATTGCATTTGAGGTGTCAATACGTTAAAGAGGGAAAATGCAAGTTAATGCAAGAGAGAGAGAGAAAAAAATAAAATAAAAATTTTGGCTGCAAAACATTTGATTAACTGATAGATATTAATAGCAGTGGCTGATATCTGTCGATATAAAACCAACAAGCATTATAAATCCTATAAAGTGTACAATTATAATGCAAACATACACAATGGTGCACATACCAGATTATAAAAATATAGAGAATAATATAAATATATATACGCACTGAAAAATATCAAGCAATAAGCATATATTTTTTAAAATATGTTAAAAAGATTTCATTAAATTACACACTACGCTACTGATCAAGAGTCAACATTAGTCTCATATGCTAACCGAGGATGGAATTATTTTACTAAAAACAAAGTAAAATTAAAAAATAAATAAACAAAAATTTATATATATATATAATTAAAATTAAAATACACTTTGCTATTGTGATATATTTGAAAATATGATTTATTCCTGTGATGGTAGACTCAATTTTCAGCATCAGCATCATCAAGTCGATTACAAATTATTCTTATATGCCGAAACATTTTCTAATTATAAATGCTAAAAGTGGTGATTCCAGTTTTTTCTTTTCTTTTTTTGGTGTCCAAATGTAATATGTCTTGCTTCACAAAAAAAAAAAAAAAAATTTTGGACAGTAGTACATACTTAAATTGTCTGCAAATAAAGCAAATAGAATAAATGGTAATAAAAAAAACAAAAAAAAACAAGCATTTTAAGCTTGGCTTTAGGCTACGCATTGGTCATTAACCACACACGTCTTTGGAAATCGGCCATCAAGGACATTAGTGGACCACCTTAACACCCTGTTGTTTTCTTTATTCTAAAAAAAAAAAAAACCCACAAGAACACAACACAAGAAAGAAAACATTGCAGCAGCAGCCATTCATTTGAAAAAAAATCCAATACACCTCTATCTTTATAATTTATTATCACATTAGCCCTAATTAATCCAGCGATCCAATCCAGTTTATTAATCTTGAAAATGTGACCTTGGGAATTAAATATGAATATGGATGTCATAGAAGGTTTCCATGGTTACCACTTAATAGGATTACCTACAATAATAATAATAATAATAATAAAGCACAAACGGTGACAGTAAATAAAACAAGGGGTGTAGATTTTACAAAGGAGGCCAAAAATGACATAATAGAGTCCCAGGAGCTCATCTGGGTCTCGCAGAGTGTGTAAATGATCCTGTGTGACTGTGGCCGACCTTGCAACCATCAGGTCATAATCAGTTTGCAGAGAATGAAGCCGCGAGAGCCGTTACCCTGCCCTCTATTTTTAGCCTCTGTTTGAATGGCTCTGCTCACAGGACGAAGACCGAGTGCCGCAGCCCAACCGTCTCCACAGTAACCGCTAAACCCGCCCCGCAGAGAAGTGTGTGTCAGTGGAGCACAAGCGCTGTGGATGTGTGTTAGTGTGTGAGAGGACGGTGATGCTGACGTGAGGTGAGTGTGTATAAGGGCATATTGGATCCAGGATGAGAAACTGCAGCCCTCTGACTCAAGGACTCAGAAAGGAACGACTCTAATTTAAGAAAAAAGACAGCAAAAGAAAGGTTTAGTGAGCAGAAATCAGAACATTCAGATCACAACGAGTCTGAATATAACAAAAAATACTCGGTTCATATCAGAAGTGCTGAATACCAAAAATTGCACCATAAAGATTTCAACCACTACATTGGGTTGGTGTTTGATGCATAAATGTGAAATCAGAAGCAAAAAAAAAAAGCGGTGCTCTAAAAAGATGAACACATTGGCACAGTACGGGTCTACTCATCAGCACCGCAAGGTCACCTCTAGAGCTCCGTTTAGCCATGTTTTAATCCACCGAATTCAAAGCCAACCATTAGCAAACAAAGCATGGATGCTGAACACACTCCAGTTTTTTTATTGTGTTCTGTGAGAACAAAGAATCTAGTGGTGCAGTTTTAATAAGATAACGGAGAGCTGAGTGGTCTTGTGAGGATTGAAGTTCCACCAGCTGTCAGGTTTTCTTTGGTTTTGTCAGCACGTCAAATCTCTAGTCGACCAGGATCTCATTTCAACTTAACACTGCTGTAAACACAAGCCCATTGAATATCCTGAGGACTTTCGCCTCTGAGATTTGAGGACGGATTCTGAAAGCAGAAACTAACTGCAGTTACATCATTTACAGTAAACGGTCATCAATTACTTTATACACCTTCTAAACCGGTTTGACTTCCTTTCGTCTGTGGAAAACAAATGAAGATGCTTTGTATAATGTCCGAGCTGCTATATTCCATACACTGAAAGTTAATGGCGACCAGAGACTCAAGCTTCCGAAAGCACCATCAAATCATCACAGTATTTGAATTTTTGGCTGCTCATTACCTTTAACACAAGCTGATGGTTAATGCTGTCACGCATCAAAAACTGACACTCACCAAACTAGGAGTGCAAGTTTAAATTTAGGATTATTCCTGTAGCAGACGGCAAAGAGGATGAGTGATGTGAGACGCCCCCCTCCGTGTCCCACCATCTCATTTGTAAGTGAGCTGAGGCTGAACCCCACAATTACAGCCGACATCTCAGCAGAGGACCCTCACCCAGGACAGCCCTCCACTACATCAATAATGCAATCCACTCTCTGCCAGGCTGCAGAGATTAATGCTACTTTTACTACCATTAGAAACTACACAGAGATCATTTACAGTCTTCTTTTCATTACAGAATCAAATTAAACGGCAAGTGTTCACAAAAATAAATATATTTTCTGTCATGTTTTACTCAATCTCATGTCATTTTAAACCTCAATGCTCTTACTCTCACTGAACAAACACAAAAAAATCATATCTCCATATAAAATACTATGAAAGCAGCATAAAATGGTAAAAACAATTTGTCCATAACATTTTAAGTCTTCTGAAGCAGTACTATAGTTGTGTGTGATAAAATAAAAATTTAAAAGGGATAGTTAATTAAAATTCTGTAATTAATTACTCAATCTCATTTCCTACCGAACCTATAAGACCTCTGTTCATCTCCGGAAAACCAATAAAAGTATTTTTGATCAAATCTGATAGCTTTCTGACCCTGCATAGGCAGCAATGTAACTACCATGTTCAAGGCCCAGAAAGGTAGTAAAGACATCGTAAAAATAGTCCATGTGACATCAGTGAAACCAAAAAAATAAAAAATAGAACATTATTCAACAGAGTTTTTTTTTTTTTTAAAGAAATCAGTATCAGTATCAGTAACAAAAGATTTCTATTTCAAATATATGCTGGTCTTTCAAACTATAAATCAAAGAATAATAAAAACAAAAATAAAAGATTAATAGTTTTCAAAAGAATATTAAGCAGCATAGCTGTTTAAAAAAAAACTCTTTCTTGTGCATCAATCAGCATATTAAAATGATTTCTGAAATATCATGTGACAATGAAGAATGGCTGCCTAAAATTCAGCAATCACATAAACTACATTAAAACATTAAAATAAAAGACACAATTAATTCATGTACAAAATGAACTGTGTGGGAATAGAAAGTTTTATTATATATTTTCTCATATTATTTAACTGTTTTAAAGTCATTACACATAAACCTAAAAATACTGAGTAAATTTGAATCTAAAATCTTAACACATTCACATTTATCACATTCTCTCTGCGTATCCTTGACGACCATGTAAACAATAACATCATGTTCCTCGCCCCAAGCACACAAACGCGTCCGCAATCTAAATAAGGATAATAAAAAAAAATATACATCTATACTTGCATAAATGGCCACATGACCAGCGTTTTAGGTTGCTTAATGTAAACAAATATTGTTTCTAAAAATGCAGTATAAACCAGTGTAAACGAGGATCGTTTTCATTCTATAACTGGGTTTTAAAGCGAAAACACACTAGTGTCAATTTGCCACCACTCTAAAAATATCTTAATTTGTGTTCTGAAAATGAACAAAGGTCTTACGGGTTTGAAACGACATGAGGGTGAGTGATGACAGAATTGTCATTTTTGGGTGAACTAACCCTTTAAACAAATACACCTGTTCCAGGTAAGCAAGGCCTAATAGAAACTTAGAGGCAGGTTTGTTGGAGCTGGTTGGGGATAAACTGTGGTGGACACTGGCCCTCCAGAACCAAGGTCCTCCTCCACCCCTGATGTACAGGTTTACCTTAAATTTATGGCTAAGGGTAAATTTTTTTGGCTGTAATGGCTCTTATGTTATGTTCGACTAATGTTTTACTAAACCTGGCTCGCTGTTAAATAGGCTTGACTCAGTTTAGTGTAATCTATACATTACATACATCTATTTATTTAAGCTTTTAATTAGTTAATCTTTTTTTAATTATGTTCCGGAAAACAACCACAATGACACAACGCAAGAACCCCTCAAGACTCTGGTTGTCCATGGAGCTGATAGAAAGGATCCAGTGGATGTATCCATTATTCTTGAAGGCAAGAAGATCCTGCCGGGATGCCACAATACTGCTGAAGAGTGTGCACTGCTTATGGGACTCATTTATGTCCTCAACCTCCCATACCCAAGGGCACAGCTACATTTTAGAGGTGTTTCAGAAATGTTTTCTAGTCATTGTTTAACTTGTGGGGGGGGAAAAAAGGAAAGTTAATTGTATCTAAGCTGTGTGACTTATTTAAATGCAGACAAAATTACTATATTTTTTGTGATATTTAATTAATTTTATTTCATAAATTTATTGAAATATTAAATAAAACCTACATTATAACAATAGGTAAAAATTTACTTAAAATTTTAAGGACAACTGTGTATTATTTTTTATTATTATAAATGCTTAGAATAAATATAATTCCTAAATTAAATAGAATTAAGTAATATTTACTTATTTTAATAACTGTTAAGTAAATTAATATGTAGATTTTACTTGATTCTGCTTGTTTTACTTCAGATTATAGCAGTAAATTTTACTTAAAAAGTGTTAGTGCAAATTGTTACAAGGATTTTATTAAATAAATTCTCCAGTGTAGGTTTGCAAAAATATGAGTGGGTAAATATTGACAGAATTTTAGGGGTTCACAATGTCACACTGTATTCAGAATTTTTAATGCTTCCTAGTTTCTTCCAGGTCATTCACGAGCAATTGATGGATGTCGCCTCTCTGGTTCATGCCTTCTAATCCCATCTCTCTCTGGATGACATCTGCACCCCAAATCTTTCCCCTCCTTTCACATCTTTCTCCTCCATTGGCAGCAGAGGAAAAATGATGGGGGAGCGGATTCCTTGTCGTATCCCTCTCAGCGAGTGTCTTTCCAGATTAACCCTATCCTCAAAACTGTGGCATGAGAGACTTAGAAACGAAATGTGAGGAAGCTTATCAAACGGCATGCCAATGTCTGGAGTCTGGGAACCACGAAAAGGAGAAGCTAATAATAATTTGTATATATAAAAGATTTAAATCCTACGTCTTAAAATTAACTTGCAGGACTAACTTGTGAAGTTTTGGTTAAATACCAGATCAGAATATGCAAATCTCTAGGCGTAACACAGGAAAAAAAACGATGGAATACTGTGCATATTATGCAAATTCACTTTCATTTTCCAAAAATGTGTAGAGAAAAAAAAACTGCATGAAATACTATATCGCACAATGTAACGCTTTTGTTTTACCTTCTATATTCAACAGAATGAATCAGTCAGAGACATCTCATGCCTCATTTAATCAGACATTATATTTCTACACCATATTTATATCTAACACATTCTATTTTTATGTTAGTAAGCAATATACTGTTTTCTTCTAAGCTAGTACTGCACAGAGTGTGTGTGAGAGAGTGTATTAATGAATGAGAGACAGAGAGATGAAGAGCATGTGGTCTGGGACAATAGCAAATGGGAAGTGTGCTGTAACGTGCACCTGCTGCAGATGGCAGAAAGATTTACGGTTATATATATTTAAAAAAAAAAAAAAAAAACATGCAAATGTGTGTCAACTAACACCTGCTGCAGAATTCATTTACATTATTTAAACAATGGCATTTCCTCCTGTTGATGCTGAGATTGTCAGCCCACACACACACACGAGACATAAACAACTCCAGACATCTGTACTAGACTTGGCTCACCTGGTCAAAAAGACACAGAGACCCTGTGCTGAAATGCTGAATGTAACAATTCCTTAGCAATCAATGCCAAGGGATATTAAAAAAACGAATGTAAAATAGTACATTTTTATTTAAAAGGAACTGAACAAAGCCTCTTTTAGTTAAGACCAGTGTGGTCATCTGAAATGTACTTGTTATGGTTGCATCTGACCCAGATCTGTGTTAACTTAATCCACCTGGATAAACGTGGCCGATGTTGGCTTGATCAAAAGCGATCAATCATGCATAAAACATGAGGAATAAATGAGGACCTGAGCTGATCAGGTGTTTATGCACCACATGTCTTGACCACAAACCACTGGTCCAAAAAACACCACTGTTCAGCTGAATATACAGCACCACAGCGAAAAGAATGTATTTTATTTTAGTACAGTTCTATTCAAAACCGCAAATTCTTCATGAATCTATATCTATCTATCTATCTAACCCCTAGCCTCACCCATAGGATTACTTCTGCGTTGAAGAAAAACATGGATATACACACAAACAATATTTATAATCAAGCAAAATTAAATAAATAATTATCATCTGTACTTGAACATCGTTACGCAACATAGATTTACAGATTTAAAAAGATAAAGGGAGATTTGTATGCTCTATATATACACACACTAGCAAAAGGACAAAGCAGAGATTTGTAGAGTAGAAGAAACGCTAACCAAGGAGGGAGTTTGTGGTGGACAGGCTGGGCAGCCCTGCTAATTAGACCGCAGAGGCGAACAGCTACAGGGGCGTTGTTAGAATTTTCAAAACCATCATTAGGAATCAAAGGGTGAGGACGCATGGGACTCTTTTCAAGCCGCATCTTCAAAAACAGCCTCCGTGGCCAGACCTGACAGCACACCTGAGAGAAAAGCCAGCAGAAAGATGGACACACGAATGCTATCAGCTGAGCCTCTCCAGGTGCACAGACGTCAATACAGTCTGGGGCTGTGAACACAACACTCTGAAGCACAGCTCTCTTTTGTTCTGCCTCTCTAAAGCACACATTTCTTTCTCTCTCTCTCTCTCTCTGTGTCACGCTATAATGACTTCTCCTGCTGAGGAAATGTGACGTGACCAGACAGGATCGGCGCTGTGGACGAGGGAAGACAGGCTAACTACAGCTCTCTTTGTGATATTATTACACTCAACAATAAAACGGCACAGAGTCGCATGCCTCATTCAAAAACAGATAACCTGAATGACTCATATTTGACAGATTTATAATTTTAACAAGTTATCTATCTATAATCAATCTATAATTTTTATTAAAATCTAAAAGTATCACAGAACAATACAAAGAGAAGCTTCTCTCTCTCTCACACACACACAAATAAGCATTTTCTTTCTTTTTTAACAAGTTCATGTTGTTCTATAAATTGTTTTTAAATATTTTAAAGATATTAAAATATTTTTTTTTACTTTTGTTCATTTAAATATTAAATATGTCTCCTCAATTCTTTCATTTAACAAAGACAAGCTAAAATGCCAAAAATTTAAAATAGTGCTGTCAAATTGATTAATAATATAAAAAAATGTGCCTAAATATTTACATGCATGTTGTGTGTATTTATATATACAAAAATATACATATTATGTAAACAAATTTATTTTGGATGTGATTAATAAATATTAATATATTGACAGCACTAATTTAAAATATATGTTGTTCATTTGAACTTTCTATTCGTCTTTTTTCTATTCAATAATAATCTTGGAGGAAAAAAAGGGTTTAAGTTCCCCCCCCCCCCACACTGTTTTAGAACTGTTTTAAACACTGATAATAATAATAATAATAAATATTTGAGCAGTGAATCAGCAGATGAGAAATATGATTTCTTAAAGATCATGTGATACTGAAAACTGGAGTGATGACGCTAATAAAAAAAAACAAAAAAACTAAATGCTTTGTAATACAGGAATGAATTACATTGGCTACAGCTGACAGTAGCCATCGACTTCCATAGAAAACACTACAGAAGTCAATGGCTACCGTTGGCTGTTTGGTTTCCAACATTCTGAAACATCTCTTAAATTTGTGTTCAACAGAAGAAACAACTTGGGTGAGTAAATGATCTAGTTTACTCATTTTTACAATCTTCCACCTTGATCTCCAGATACTGACATCTCCGCAATTGAAAAACGCCTATTGGTCAGTCAATCCTGTGTCCCTTCTCAGTTCCATGATGATAAAAAGTCAACAAATCAAAGACAATCCTCTGAAACGGAGTCACAGTCGCTCCCACACACCGTCTGACATATTTTATATCTCAGTGTCCCAATTACAATCTCCCGCCCTCCACCTCTCAAACACTTGATGCGTTCTTCCGCTCCAGGATGCTTTTGTGCCCCATTCCACCTGCCACTCCACGGCTCTGTAGTGCACATCTGCAGTGCTTTCCCACAGATATGAGCAGGAAACCGCCCGGTATCGAAAAGAAGCATCCGAGATTCCTGCTTCCTCTCATGCATGCATAATCACAGCAGCCTTTCTTTCAGCTGCCAAAATGGGTCCAAAACAATCAGTAAAATAACGATAGAGGCTGAGCCTGTAAAAACTGAGCCTGTGATACAAACCCCCAGGCTTGGCTAAGACTGTGAAGGCTTTCCAAAGACCTGAGCTGGGGCAAAACAGAAGAATACCCAAAGTGATCTGAGAAACCGGTCTCTGGCACCTCAAGCGTTAAACTCCCAGAGGCTGGGATCTTTGCTCCAGTCAAGACTTTACTGAGCTGTTTCTTTAAGCTGAAACCCTGTAGGCACAGTGGCTGATTTGCATGCACTACCTCTGAAGCCTTTGGGATGTTTCGCTCAGTGGAGAGAGAAGCACACATCTCTTGGCAAGGTCAACGGTAACGGTGCACAACCAAGTGGGACTGACTGGAAATATGGAGACTTGGCAAAAAAAAAAGCACAAGATGTTCAGCCTCAGACATGACTGTAGGGCGTTTGCTCAAGATGATTCCCATTAGACCGAAAACTAATCTTGCAAGTGGGGCTAAAAAAAAAAAAAAAGACGATGAGGAGAGGGGGAAAAAAAACACAGGCAATTTTCCCAAAGAGGAGTGCTGCTTGTCAAGTTCATTTTCTGACAACAGCATGGGCTCCGTCCCTTCCCTGGAGCTCTGGATGCTCTGCTGAGTATCGACAATCACAGCAGGAAGCTCATCCAATCATAGCAACCGCTTCAATGGGACAGGCCTAAAATACTGCACCAATGTGATTATTGATCCACAAATAACTCATCTCCCTTTACAAAGCCAAAGCAGAAGTCTGCTGACTTACTCCTCTGAGACTACATCCAACCTAGCAGACATCAACATACCAGTTTGTGAGCATTATCAAACTTATATTGCTACATTATCAAAATTATATTGCTTGTTTGTAGGAGACAAAGTGCATTTTTAATTTTTAATGTTATTAATATTAACATTTTCTATTATGCCAGTATAAAAAAATTAAAGGAAATTATATATATATATATATATATATATAGTGGGTACGGAAAGTATTCAGACCCCCTTCAATTTTTAACTCTTTGTTATATTGCAGCCATTTGCTAAAATCATTTAGTTCTTTTTTTCCTAATTAAATGTACACACAGCACCCCATATTGACAGAAAAACACAGAATTGTAGACATTTTTGCAGATTTATTAAAAAAAAGAAAAACTGAAATATCACATGGTCATAAGTATTCAGACCCTTTGCTGTGACACTCATATATTTAACTCAGG
>JAUCMS010000048.1:8182838-8196154 GCA_032357445.1 Enteromius radiatus
GTATTTATGCCGAGGCGGATAAATTAAATTAGGAATAATTAATAGGCTAGTGGGCGGTAATACTAATGAGCGTCAATTGTTACCGGGTGTGCTGACATTCAGCGTGCTTTATATACCTTAATATACAAGCATAATATATTATTATGCATGTGTTTACACGCATGTGTTTGTATTTATACATACACAATAAATATACACACGAATATATTGTGTAAAGAAAAACTTTTATTTTGGAAGCGATTAATTGCGATTGGATCATGGCTGGGTCATAGCTGCTGGATAGCTATTCTTTGAACGCCCTAAAAATAAACATGTCTGTTCCTGCTAATTATGCAGAGAATTCCGGTCTTATTAAATCTGAGTGCTTGCCGTTGCTTTGTACAGGCTTGCCGGTGCTGTGAGGTGGAAAACCCCAAATGTACACATCAGGTGTTATCATCAACTTGCTAAGCAGGTAACAAGTGTTTACCATTTACCATTTACCACCGTCTAAAAGGCCAAATAGGAGCATACAAAAAGATTCACTTCGTTGTATACATTTACACACTTAGCATGCTCTTGGCAACTTGATTTGAATACGAACAGGGACTTAAGAACTGACAAGGGACAATTCTAGAGGAATGTGATCTTCATAAGCATTTATATCAAAGTTCAGCCAAATGTTGCTGGATAAAAGAGGCTCTCTGTGAATACCATTCATCGGAGTGCAGCAGGAGTTCTGATGCTCCATTAAAAACGTGTGTACGTGTATATGTGATGGAGAGAGGAGGAGAAGGAAGAAAGGAGGGGGTGAAAAGAGGGGGTGGACAGAGACAAGCAAAGTCGCTGGAGGGAGAAATAACACTCGCAATGAAATGCACAGACACAATTCCATTATTAAAGTGTCTAACATGCAATCCAAAGACAACTTTAATTGTGCAGGTGCCTAAAACAACTGCACTGTCTACATGCATTCAGAACATCCGTGACGCCTCGGGGGGAGAATCAGGCAGACCGTGAAGGAGGGGGAGGAGGGAACCCTGAGAGGTGGAGCTATTTTGATTGACGCATGCCTCGACTCTGGCGACAGCTGCGGAGTCCACTCAATGACAAATTGTCAAGCACATAATCGCAGGGTAAAACACACAAGATCTAATTACCACACATTGTCTGAGTTTCCCCTTCATTCGATCTTGCAGGTGCCAGAAATAATTGCCATGTCTGAAAAGCAAAGAGTAGGCAAAGGCAAATCGAAAGAGCTGCGGCTAATGGAATGCGGGCCGAGGCGACTGTTGTTTTAAAAACCCCTCCGGTAAGAAACCATTGAGCTGTGAGGTGGTGCTGCAAGTATGCATGCGTTGTGTTTTTCCTGACATATTGCAGAGTATGCAAAAAAAAAAAAGCCCCTCGGAATATCTGCTGTGTCATTGCGTTATCTGATTTGCCATTCTGTCTGTTTTTCCAGCACGCTTCCGCGGTTTGGAGGGTTTAAACGGCTGTAGGAAGTGGGCCGGCTGACCGCGGGGAGTGCGAAGATGCGGGTTGACAAGGATGGTCAAGATGTTGTGTGGTGGCTGTTAGAAGGGGATGGAGCTTGGCGGCTAGAATGTGAATGGAGGCGAGGGGAAGGGAGGACACTGTCTTGGCTGACTGGATGGAGAAGCCCTGGAGACCCTGGTGTGATGTAGTGCGGTGCGGAGCGTGGAGCAAGCGATAAGGTCAGGGCACAGCAGATACAGCATGTGGGCCTGCAGTCCTACAGGACCGTCTCATTTGTTTCCTATCACTTTCGCAGTCCAAAGGGAAGCCTGAGCAAGCAGGAACCAGGGGAGGACATAAATAAAGCGAGGCTCATGTCACATCTTGAGGATGATATGACACACAATGCTGAGGTTCAGTCTGTTCCACTCAAACGGGGTCGTAGTTCCTGGGGGAAAACCACAGGACTTGTGCTTTCAACAATTATTTTCAATATTACAGGGAATGTTGGAAAGTTGCAAATACTTGTCATCTCTGCCCCCTGTGCTTAGCATCCACATATAGGCGAAGATCAGACATGGCAGGTGTATGACTATCTAGTGTATGAACTAGAAAGACCGCTAAATAGTCTGGTTCTCATAAAAATCCCATTAATTCCTTCCAACATCAGTGTTTGAACATTTTAAGACAGACCTACCATGAGTTCGGAGGTCATTAGGGAGAAGATATATGCTTTTGGAAAAGCTACAAGCTAGTGTCGTTTCAGTTACAAAAATGGCATTTAATAGCCTCATTAATGGTATACAATTCCATTACCCATAACCCAATAATTTGTGTTTGTTTGTTTGTTTGTTTGTTTGTTTTAAGCAATGTTTTAGTCTTGCAAAGGTTTTAATAATAGGCCATTTTAGTTTCCTCAAAAAATTCTTAATAAAAATAGTCTATACTCGTTGACAATACATTCAAAATAAATAAAATGTATTACTGTCTACACGGACCAAACTTTATCCACTTTTTTACATTTTGGAAAATTTACATTTACAATATATAATTAAATGAACCTCATAATGCACATTTTCATAACACTTTAAAAAAAGGTTTCACTACTGTAAATTAGTTAACATGAACTAACAATAAAATCTTAACGTCTAATTCAACATTTATCACGCATTCATAATAAAAGTGGGATCTGTTAACATGAACAAATTTAAATAGTTTCAGTTCTCTGCAGAATTTGTCTGTGAAGTTCCAGCTCGAAATACCCCACAGATCATTTATTATACCATTTCAAAAATGGCTATTTTGATTGCAAGCTGTTTTCATGCATGTCTCTTTAAATGCAAATGAGCTGCAGCTCCCTGCCCCCTATTTATCCATATATTCTTGTTATGGTGTTATACTTCACCATCATTTATTGTACTGTTATATTCCATCAGTTCGTTTTAATTCAAATGATTTCATTATAGTCCTGCATTCTTTGGTCTTATATCTCCATTATTTGTAACATCACAAATCTTTTGTCACAAAAAAACGAGACAAACATGCCAGTAATTCTGAGTAACACTTACCAGTCCCTTGTCTATTTTCTTAGCTTCAAATCAAGATGTGTATGCTTTGAGCTGGTTGGTTTGATTTATATCTTAGAACTCTTTATTAAACAATCCCCATTGAGAAAGAAGAATAGGAACAAATGCTTTCAGAACAAAACATGGCCAGAGAACAATGAAGTCCATCACAATGCATTTGTCATTTGGACAATTCTCCAGTGAATCTTGTCTATCATTAAATGGACAAGGATGAACCTCTCTGTTTCTAATCCAATCAATATATATCCACAACACCTCACGATGGATGGCAGGTGTGACCTCGATGGCTCTCGAATGGAATCAAATGTAAAGAAAATCAATACGCTGAGAATCAACAACAGGGAACGAGGGGTGACAGTCTTTAGTTAACTGATGCTTCTGGCTCGGCCCACGCAATTCGACAACAAAGTCGTTGCCTAACTTGCTCATCCCGTCCCTGGCTTTTCACGCTAACCGGCTGTGACAACTATGACACAAGCAGTCACATTAGCGTACCACTTCAGTTTGTATCCTGTGCAATTTACCTTCTTCAGTGGATACCAAAGTGACACAGCGGCATTAGTTCTCCCCCTCTGCCGTACGTAAGAAAGCCATGTGTGTATTCAATGAGCAGAAATGTACACATGCACAGCACAATCCCAAACCGCAACTGATATTATCAATCGCAAGCCATGCGAGATGGAGCTCAGTCATGACAAACATGATACAATGTAGAGATATTATACAGATGGATTTGCATTATAAACTAATATGTTGCTAGGCTGTTCAACCTCATAAGGCACATTACAGTTCACTAGAAGTACTACAGACATTCTCCTCTGGTTCAAGCAGCGGGTTTTGGGTCGTACCCTGTACCCCATCATTCTCAGCGGGCTCTGCTGAGGTGGATAAACCCTGGAGCAGCGGTGGATGAAACAGTCACGCGGGGAGGATTGAGCCCATGAGAGCAATTTTACAGATGTACAACACTCTCTAGACATAAATGTGCTGATACAGGCCATCCAACAGCCAGACAGATGCTGACATACATACAGAAATGGGCACGAAGCTGTGATGGGGGGAAATGTACTGGGACGTGCCATGCTGGACTGGAAATTTAGAACAAACAATAAAGGGAAAAAATGATAGAAATGAACTAGTTTTTAAGTAGAAAAAAAGTACTTGGGTTGAATGATTTATTCAATTTGGTTGCGTTAACAGCAACCTGACCCACTGCATTATTTTTCAATAGAATATTCAGGTAAGGTTCTGCACCACTAGCGAAAGTGATGTGGAAGACTGGGTGCTGCAAAGTAATACAAAAGACAATAACACCACCACATCTTTTTATTGCATTGTCCTTATTCAGGCCCACGCAGCAACAAACATACTCCTGTTGTACGATTTGCAATCAAACAGCTTTTCTTTTTTACGCATTGATCTAGATGAAAAAAAAAAGCCACGCTTTTTGAAAAATTTATTTTAATGACTTTTCCCTGACCTCTCCTGTCATGTTGTTATACATTATTGACTTATTTATGGAGTCAAATTTCATTCCGATTTGGTTTGTGGAATCATTTTGAGATCAATTTATTGAAAAAAATGTTTTAAGCAAAGAATTTGTTCACAAATCAAACACTTCTATTGCTTTTAAGCAAGATTTACTTAACCTTGTAAAGACTGAAACAATAGTCAGAAAATCTGAAACAGCTTATTGAGCTTTTAGAAGAAAGGTTTTGTAATAATATTTGGGTACATCAGGCTTTTATGGCTCATATAATACAGGAGAATATGGAGCTCACATCTCAGAGTATGCAACTAAAAATATATGCAGTTTGGTGCAGTTACATAAAAAGCATATAAATATCAGTTGTCACACTTCCATTTCTTCCATGTTTATGTCTTATTAAACATTTAAATGGATCACAGCATCCATTTTTCTAATTGTATTAATGTTTTTTGTTATGTGGAAATGAAATGCTTAAGGTGGGTCCTTTAACAAGCTACTGTTTTGACCGGTTAATGTTACTGCACAAAAAGCAGTATCAATGTTACTTTTGCTAATGCATGTAAGTGTTATGAAAACATTATCCATATAAAACCTTCATTTACAGAAAAAGCATTATGAAATTATTTAATCATGGTTTGCGATGCAGCTGCTGTCAGATCCAACACAACAGACTGCTTCATCTGTCAACGCACGTTTCATTACAAAACAATACCTATACAAAACAATCTGAAGTCAAATGCCCCGAATAAGCTTATAATCCTCCAATATGATACAGGACGCCATTAAAAACAAACCATCCAAGTGTTCCTGATATCGTTATTCTTCTTAATTCTGTACAGACTCAAACATGCTAAAGAGTACAGTTACTTTACTCTTCCATTTGTCCAGTCCCACTTTTATATTAAGTGTCCCTAAAACCCGTGTACTAACATAGTAAATAGATGTGGATGTAGTACGTAACTACAGTGTAAGAACACATTGGTACAAAGTATTAACAGCTGTAATATTCCATAGGAATTGTTTACTTAATATAAAGCGTAACACTTTCTTTACCAAAAAGTGTTGTTAGTCCTGACTCCTGTTACACATTTGTACTTACACATATCCTTCAGTGGGTTGTTACTAGGGCTGGTGGATTACTAGGGCCACTTAATATAAAGCACCACCAGTCAACTAGTCACATTTTTTTGTTTTGATTTAGTAAATAGGGTGCTTCATTAAAAAAAAAAAGTACAAAAAGAATCATTACCAGAACTGTTAGGAACTGAAATCATTAAATGGAATCAAAATCTCAACAAAGAATCATTAAATTCCTTAAGATCCCTACAACAAACAGCTAAAAAAAAGCAGAAATAAACAGGATAAAAGCCCATGAATATGAGGGAAAAATAACAAACATTTAATTAGCAAGAAAGAAAGATAAAAAATAGGGTAAATAAAAATACAGCACGGTGGAGTAAGTGTACAGGCATTGTGTGCCGAGAGGCTGGAATATAGAACACGCACACACACACACATACGTTGTGAATAGATAGCACAAGCATTCAGTGCATAAAGTCAGAGTAGGTGACAGTGACTAATGGCTATAGATGGGGATGGGCCAGAGCTTTCGGGAGCAATGCCATGCGTGATTAATCAAAACACTGCATATGTAAGGAAATGTTCACAGCCACCACGCATGACAAGCTATAGAGATTTATACCGTGCCCCTCGAGTTCAGAGTGCAGGGTTAATGCCAAAAAACAACTGGCACATTCCGACGTGCAAAAACTCTATCAGGAAAACACAATCATGTGATGAGTCAGAGACAAATCACCTACGAACCGTGGCTGATTGGACACGTAGCGACAGGGGCAAGAGTCTATCAGAATCTGCATTTACACCACAGCTCCAAAAAATGAAATATAGCCAGCATGAGCATTGAGCAACCAATGAGGATTAAGGCGTATCCCAAATCCAATTGGATTATAGATACAAGAATGAAATTGGGGGGGGGGGGGGGAGGAAAATAATGGCACAACCTCTATCCAGTATCCAATTGTTCCACTAATAGAAAAAGAGAGAGTACTAGCAAGCATGGACAGAAACCTAATCTCAGTAATAAGCAACTTTAGAAGCACGTCAATGAATGAAAACGAGAAAAAAAAAAAAACATGCAGGAAGGTGGTCTATTCAGAGAGTGCAGGAGCATGAAATTAATAGGACATTAGCCTGAATAAAAACTAAATTTCATAAACCAGCGCCACTGCAGGAGCAACAAAAGGACAGGCTTGATGTGGAAAACAATGAAGAGCGTAAGTGGGAGGGGGACAGGTGAGGACAGACATCAGCTGAAGCTTTAATTTATTCAGCCGAGCAATATGGTACATCACAACCACCCAGTGTGAATCGGACAGACACTCTAGGATAATTCAGTTTATCAAAGTCAGCTAGCATCTCAGAGCTGCTCGTGGAGAAACAGAACCATTACTGGAGTGGGCTTTAAAGGCTGGAGGCTGCCTGTGCCATTTCTCTAAGTGGTTTTTTGCCGTTAGCATTGAATTACAGATTCAAATTGCACAGGAAGATGGGGTAAAAAAAATAAAAAAATAGGTTGTGTTTACGGTTACTCCAAACTACATATTTTCTGTGCAATCAACTAGTTGGTGGGTGGAAGCAGTTATTCGAGTACGTAGTCTTAGAATAATTAGGGTCTGTTCAATTCAGACCCCAATCAGATGTGTTTCTTATGTGTTCGTGTGTTCAAAAACAGTCAAAGAGAAAGCAAACGTATTGAACAGACCATAGACTCTGCGACTGAATATTCAAAATCATAGCTTTTTTATATCCGGTATACGCAATTCACAACTAAACTTTTCAATTCTGATTCATTTTATGAATTTGAATTGACATAATAAATATGACTTGAAATTTGAATACAATTAAAATGAACTGAAACTTGAAGAGCAATAGACTGATGAGAATATAAAATGTATGTTGGAAAATCCACCTAGAGAATTGTGCATTTAGTTTATATTTTTCATCACATTAATTTAGCATAAAAATGCGCTTTGGTGGAAAAAGGTGAAAAAAAAAAAGCTTAGGCCGAATTTCCCAAAAAGCAAAATCTGTGCTGAATTTCTTTGAACCACAATTATTCATTATTCCAAGTTGAAGTGTGTGGTTTGGCCATTTTAAAAGAATGTGAACTTGAAGGGACAGAGAAGAAGATTTACAAAAAGAAAAGCACAATAATAGGAAAGACACATAAATGCATAAAACTATCCTATTCCTTGCTAAATATATCATACATAATCCTTGGCCTGTTGATTATGTATATAATAACAGGAAAATCATTCACAGCTGATGATCTGAAGTCTGTCGGTAATTATTTTGAAAATTTTGTTACACAAGTCCTGCTCCAATGGCTGCACCTTAGTCCTTTCAGAGAAGTACTTTCTCTAAATTTAACTCCACCAAAAGAATTTCACAGGGGTTGGACAAAGTGATGCGAATGCCTGTATGTGTTTATATATGTTAATATACAATGAAAAAACAAACATTGCAATTATATTTTGTTTTTCAGATGATTTGATTGATAACATCCAAATACAAAAGTTGTATGAATATATGCTAAAAAGGTTGGGAGCTGTCTTAAAGCCAAGTGGTGGTAAAACACCTTAAAGGAACATTTCATCCAAAAATTTGCATCATCTTCTCACCCTCATGTCATTCCAAAATTGTATGCGTTTCTTTTTTATCTTAATACAAAAAAAGATATTTTGAAGACTTTTTAAGCACCAACCAGCTGGTCCCCATTGACTTCCATAGTAGGTAAAGCAATATTCTGATCACCAACATTCTTAAAAACATCTTATTTTATGAGAATTATACCTTTAATAAGAAATATTTGCCATTTCTTGTGTGTTTGCATTATTTAAACTCTTGTATTATATTATACAGTATGTACAGTATTAGTTTTTCCAGAATCCAGTTGCTGGACAACTAATCAAGCTTTCCAGAAATGTTCTGCTTTTAGATATAAACCCACTATTACACCACAGATTCCCCATCATCTGTTATGGTGGGGTTGTTATTTAGTGTTTCCATCAATGATTCAAAAGGTCCTACATGACTTTCTACTTAATATAGTGTCAAATGGACATGACGTTGGGGTTTAGGTGGACAACACCTGATGTCATAACTTCTGAGGAAGTGCATTCATGAAGTGCATTAGGGGAACTACATGACATCTTTTAAGCGAATTGCCTGTCACTTTGAATGAGTGTCTGTACGAGAGCTTTCACTTCAAGGTGGACGATTTTACCAGTCTGTGGTCAGGGGTTTCTCATTGGTGGGCTGTTTGTTTATCCGGGATATATGCGCTAATTGGTGTGACAATGCCTGCACACTTCACATTACGAAATCGCTGATGCATTTATTCAGGGGTCACTTCGGGGGCACGCGAAAATGTTCGGTCAACGTCGACAAACTGCACAAACGACCTCCGCTGGGGACTAGGTGGGCAGGAAAGGAGGGGTGGCCAGAGTGGACAGAGAAACAAACTGCCACGTCTATTTTGTGCTCCCGGGCCAGGATGAAATCAGTGTGTGGCTGGAAGCCAGAAAACCCAGGCTGGTGGAGAGGAGACTGACCCAGCGCTCATAAATTATTCTGATCCTGGCCGTGGCCACCTGTGCAGGGTAGAGGGAGGACACAGTGCTGGCCTCCGAAATGACCTGACGATGTGGCGCACGCCGGCTCCGACGCTACAGGACGTAGTCTGCCCCCTTCCCCCCAAGTGCCTATGCACGACGACCTTGAGAGGAACAAGGGACGACGGTGACATCAGGTTTGACTTCCTAAATTAAAAGAGCAGAGAGACTCCAGTCGTCCCTGCTGGCAACTCGGAGGGGCGGGCTGGCCATGTGACAGGAGAGGCGCACTGGCCACAAAACTAAACAGAGTAGATTACATTACGGCTATCTGTGATTAACAGATACAGATCTGCAATGCAATGTATGCTACCAAATCCCTCAATAAGTATTGACAATGTGCTTGAACAAGAACATCCCAACAGTTCTGCTATTGTGCCTTGTTAGAGTGTCATTTCAAGATGACTTTGATGTTTGTTGGACTCCCACATACAACCTCAGTGGGGCTCCAGAATGCAGATTTAGACGCCATTAACGACAGCCAGTAAAGCTTCACGCGGCTTCATATGTGGTTCCATGAGATATTGTCTCATTAGAGTGCAAGTCAGTGTTGCCTGCAAACAACAACAAACACAGTACGAGCCTCATTGTTGGCATTGTAAAAAAAAAAATAAGTGTAATTTTAACTGTAAAATCTTAAGAACACTATGAAAAAAAACAGGTTAACAGTAAGTTCACGTACTACATACAGGGAAAACTGTAAAACATCTGACATTCAATGGAATTTTACAGTAAAATGCTGTTTATTGTACAGTTTAAATAGAACAAATCAATGTATAATTTACAGTCAAAAGCTTGTAAGTATGTTAAAGGTGCAAAACAGATTTTAACAGCAGTGAGAGTTTTTTTTTTATTTACTGGTTTACATAAAATTATCTTGTTTAGAAATTAGTTTTATAATATAAAATTTAGTCTGTTTGAGAAGTCAAGGAGTTAATAGTTTTATGAGATTTATGAGGTTTATGAGATTTATCATTTATTCATATGACAACATGTATTTAAAAATCCAGTAGCAATAAGGTGTCATTTGTTAACATATTAACTAACAATCATTCATTGTTTATTCAGGTTAGCTCACAGCGCGTTAACCAATGTTTTTTTTGGTTTGTGATTTTAATAATGCATTAGTAAATGCTGTAGAAGTATTGCTCATTCTTAGTTCATGTTAACTAATGTTATTAACTAAAGAACCTTATTGTAACATGTTGGAATCCATATTTTTATTAGTTTACAACAAACTTTGTTGGGTGATATTTTGAAACATTAATCTACACAAAAATGCAGAAAAGTTATTTTGGAAGGGTTTTATTTACAGTACATGGAACTAATATAATCATAAAATTGGCACATGTTAAACCAAATAAAACTGGAAAGTCTAGTCTATACAGTAAATTGTGACTTCATTAAATCACACATAAGTGACTTGTTAAATGCACTCGATGAACTGAAGCGCTTCTGAACAACCATCCTTAATCAAGCCAATCTGTAATTTGTCAATTAAAAAGGTCATTTGCCTCTTAAATGCTTAAATTTAAGTCAATGCCTCCCTCGTCTTTTTTTTTTATTTCCTAGAGCTCTGCTTTGAATATGTAACATTGCTGAAATATTCTATTTACGGTGCCTTCAATCTAAATTTATGAGGATGCTTTCAACCACAAACTGAACGAAAAAATAGCATGCAGGTTTTCTTTTTAATATATATAAAATGGTACTGGGAACAAAAGCCATAAACAAGTTTTGGAGCTGCGTTTCCACGTTCCATCATGATGTATTCCATCCACAATAAGACATTTGGCAAATTACACCCTCTCCAGCAGACCTGTTGGTATAAACAACACCAATGAAACAGCTAATCAGCACAAAATGACGCACGAACGCAATCAAAGCGAAGCCTCTCTGCCCCAACACTCACCCACAGCTCTTAGGTATACGATTGACCACAGTAAACTAAATATTTACTCTGAGAACTATTAGGAGAGGGGATATATTATATTCGCTACTATTTTTGCAGCCATGTTTTCCTTCGTTTCTCGCCTCCAGCATGAGCTGCTGCCCCAGCTGAAACCAAGCAGTACACAAAGTCTTTTATCTCCTGCTGCTCCTCTGTAGGAGCCTGATGTAGATTAGAGAACAGACGGTTCTTCGGCACTGCGGAGAACCTCCATTACAGCGTTTCACCATCAGCAATCACGTAACCCTCATTAAACCGAAAGAAGAGAAACAGAGACGTACAGACAATTAAGAACAAAGGAAGGAGGAGGGGGAGACAGGCTTCCGACAGTAAGACGCAATCCACCTACGCGGTAATCAATCCATCCATCAATCTATCCATCCATCCAGCTGCAATCAGTACGCCGATGATCAGTCAAGTCGAGCGTTTAATTAGTAAAGAGCTCTGTTTCACTGGGCGTGTCCCAGAAGAGATAAACGAAGGTATGGAAGAAAAAGGGCCAAGTAACAACGTGAATAATTCAGGGTTTTGAGGCTGGGTTTCCCTAAAGATGAGCAAATAGTTCAGCAAAGAGACGAGAGCGTCTAGCCCTTTAGATAATGCAGGATTGGACTGTGGAGAGAAAGGAAGGCTCTGATGGACTAATCACCTAAGATCGAGGTGAGTGTGAAAGTCCTCGGGGAGCGTCAAGCAGCACCTATTCGTCAGGAGTCTTGCCTATTAGTGTGCTTAATTACTCTCACATAGAGACCCACATGCGGGTGTTTTGCATCGACACGTGGTGATGGCCATGCCTGGGCACGTTACACGGAAAAGCCCATAGGAATGGAACATCTCAAATGAGATCTTTTGAATATCTAAATTGGTTCTTCTTCATACGAGATCTTAATCTCACGAACTGTGCTAAAATATCAAGGTGTGCATTAAGATTTTTTGGTTCTGTACACAGTGCAGAGAATTCAAGCGAATTCTGTTGTGAGCTGCTAGTAACCAAACACACCCAAGTTCACCCAAAAAATTTAAATTCTGTGATTTAATCATGATTAATCACAAATTTAATTATATAGGTATAAGATATACCTGTAAATGTGTTGAAATAAAGAAATGCATGATTCCATATTATTCTTTTTATCATTAATCTTTTTTTAATCAGCAATTATCAACAATAATACTGGCAATAAAACATTTACCAAGCCACATCGCTTCAATTCCAGTAAACATTTACTGAACTATTATGCAAAGTACTTCTAAATGAATACAACAAAACATTTTCTTGCCACCTAACATGATTATGACAAAAAGCATTGTAAAGAAAAACTGCATCTGTTCTGCAGCTGCAACAGAGCTAACATTAGCATCATGCTACAAAAGACAATAGTACACTTTTACTTTAAACCACCATTGAGTGTTTGTAATAACTTCCTTCTGCGATCACATGTGGAATTTGGTCATTTACTGTAAATATAATATTTATAGCCTTTTTGTATCACTGTACAAATGAGAATTTCAGATATAAATTACAGATTCATTATTATGAAAATATCAGAATGTCAAGAAAATCACATACAAATCATATCCTATAGTAATTGTGTGTGCGTGTATTATATTATAATCTATAGTGGTTGTTGTCATGTTTATTTCTGCAGTGTAAAATATGATTGTCCAAGTGTGTGGGATGATAGATAATGATAGATAACTTTCAGCGCTGCGATGATGGCAAGAAGTTGGAGTCAAACCTTATCAAATAATTAATTTGCATTAAAAAAATATATAAATGTGTTGAAATTTTACTTCAGCGTGCAATACGCCAATGTGTTAACATTGATAGCACTAATTAGGGATGCAACAATTTGTGATTATCTGAATGACTAAAGCAATGCACGCATACAGAGTGCGTGATTTCTGTGACGCCCAAATGAACAAAACAGACCCTCTCACCTCTGTAATAATAATAATAATCTGAGATGTTAGTCCCGTCCGAAATGGTACATGAAGGTCACGGACGACAGGTGTAAGAATTGAAGCTCACAGGTACAGTAGTTTATAAACCTAGTCCCGTCCGAATAGGGTTAACGTACAGTGCAATTCGGCTAGTTATACAATACTGTCGTGCGCATCATACTCGACGCTGAAACCAA
>JAUCMS010000048.1:8199622-8216893 GCA_032357445.1 Enteromius radiatus
TTTTCCAGTTTAGACAGCTCTTAACATTTATTTTAATCTAGGACTAGTCTTAAACCCTGTTCGGGAAACCGGCCCGTTATGAAGCTACGAAAATTATTAGTGTGCAAAAAAAAGCTAAAACAAAAATAACCTTCCCCACCGCCATTCACGGGAGTACCATAAAAGAGCAACTTGGAGGGTCAAAAAGCTTTTGATGTCATCATAATTTGTGTTCTAAAGATGAACAAAGGTTTTACAGGTTTGGAGTGCGAGTATGAGTAATTAATGCCTGAATTTTCATTTTTGGGTTGACTACAGCTTTTAGTTTGTTTGGTTGCAAGTTTATTGCCAAATAATTTTCACGAGCTAATTTATGGATTCAACATTCAAACGCTAAACACAATAAATACAATGATTTTATAAAATTCAGCTAAACAGTTTTGAATATAATTACCAAGAAAAGATTCTTGAAAAGCTTTTTAGGATCAAACTATCCAGACACTGTTGTCTGAGCAACAAGACGATGTCAGTCGCTCAATAAAATGATATAAGGTGATTACATCTGGCAAACATTAATCTGACAAAGACTTGTGTCTGCACTGTATCACTTAGCTGCAAACAGCAACAATGGCTTCTCTCTACTGTGCAGTGCTTGCTCACACAGTCACCATTTCCATACATCTTGATGTAAAATATTCCCAAACCTTTGATATTTATTTCTGAGACCCTGACTCTGCAATAAATAATGTGTGTTGTGCAATGTAACTGGATTCAAGGATGAACGCTTTAAATCAATATTATTTTGTAATTGAGTGACTCGACTAACTCAAAGAATTGTTTCACCCAAATATCGATCTTTAGGAACACAAAGAACAACACATTTTTTAGAGGCAAATTGCATTGGAGGGCACAAATGTCATTACGGCAAATGACCAAGTTACCACTTGTAATCGTTGTGCAGTACGATAAAAAATACCGCTTTAATGGAGGCTGTATTTGACTCTGAGACATACAGTGAAAAAAAATGACTTAAGGATGATTCAGTTCAATATGTCCACATAACACCAGTTTAAGCAATATGCTAACACATCAAAAAGTCATCTATCAACACCTAAATGCTTTCTAAAATAATTATAGTGCTTCACATGCTTCTCACTTTTCATTCCAGCAAATAAAGTAAGTAAACTTCATATTTAATCTCCCCACTGACTTGCATTAAAGCAGCATTCATAACGTAGCCTGCCATGAAGACATTGATGTAAAACTTGCATACTGATCATGATTGGCTTTCATTCTGAATTATGATTGGTCTAGACTTTCCTGCATATACTGAACCATATATAACCATTTTTTTGATGCTAAGTGTTCCAAGAATGACTTCAGGTGCCCCACTGTGCAACTGACAGGTTAATTGTTATAATTGTTAGCTTAGCAGCATGCTAATGTCAAACTCCACTGGAATGAGTGTGCGTGCACTGCACTGAGTCTACATAGAGCGATCCAAATCATGACATGTTAAAGTCCTTCTGGGAAGTTCCTACTTATGAGCCTGAAAATCGTAAAAAAAAATTACGACATGATGTGCATTCAAGTGCTTTTGGTCCGAATAAATAGGATTTGCAAGAAAATTTCATACTACTCCCTCTCTCTTCCACTTCCCAACAAAGACTTGAAGCTTTTTAGCGCTAATGCAACATAATGAAGAGCTAAGGATGCGCATTAGGTGCGTAATTGATGCTTTATCTATGTATTTTATCGTTCTTGTTGCTGCCACAGAGAATGATGGGAAAGGCAGATTGGTTGCACAGGTCTGTCTTCTCATAAACCAACTACATGAGTAGTGTTTTATCATTATTCTACATCAATGCGCAAAACATACTGTCTGAATTTATGGCTTTTGTTGTAAGTTTTTAATTGATACTGCCCCATCTCTAAAAGTCAGGGCTCAAAAGGAAGTAAGAAGATACTCCAATAGCACTCAGCTCACAAATACAATCATTTAAAAATGATTTAAACAGAACATCATGCTTATCTCTGTTAGGATGATCCCTTGGAAGGCAGCAGGTTTTGGAACAGACCCTGTGTTGATTCTAAAAAAAAACGCAGCCATCTGAAAACAAGACACCCGCAGAGTGTCATGACAGCAGCTCTGATTCCTGAACGTGCATAAGTTAAACGCTATTCTTTATCTGCCTTTCCAGCACTGATGTTTCCTTCTGTAAATGCAAATCTAGTTATTTTCCGGTCCTGATTCTTCAGTTTCAACTGTTTAACATACCGACTCCATATAGGCTTTCTGTAAACTTTAAGCCACAGAATATTTTTTTATTGTTGTTTAAATGCTTTTAAGAAAAGATTAAAAGTTTGCAAATCATCCATTCGCGTGCACTGTTAGATTGCCCAGCTGCACTGTAAGAAAATTACTTTGGGGATTGTTAAAAATAACCCATGAAAATCAGTTATACCCTATTTTACTCAACTATATTAGTTAGCAAGTGAAATATATAATAATGGGTTAATTCTACCCATTTGTTTACTGTAATAAATATTACTCAATTTGAATGGGTAAATAATAGCTGTTAAATGTAGATATTCTTTACCCAAATATAAAGGATATAATCTACCAAACTGAGTGCAAATAGTTACCTCAATTTTATTGAGTAGATTCTATATGTTGTTTTTTACAGTGTACGAAAATCTATCCAACAAGGGCATAATTGGTGACATTTCCATATTGACTTGCAATAGTTTTTTCTTACATCCGTTTATCCATCAATTTATAACCAACACGTCCTTCAGTCTACATTTGCCATCTACTAAAAGTTCTCTCTGTCATGCAAATATGAAAAAGTTACAGCAAAACAGCATTATGTAAAGCGCAATATAATATCTCTTGGTCTATATGTTACTGCCTAACCAGCTGCACATCATAATTGTGGTGCGACAAAAATAGAATGAGCAGTCAATTTCATTTGTGTCGGCATATCTTCAGGGGGTACAGGACACACATATGCATGTTCAAGAAAGCGACTACAGGCAAGCCAACATAACAGATAACAACAAAGTCAGCCAGTATCACAGTAAAACAAAGACTCGCTGGGAGATGCCACTCCTTCAAGTCAAGCACAGATACGGAGACAACGCACTCCATTGTGTCACGCGCTCAGATAAGCCCAGCGCATTTGCTAAATTGTCCATGCAAGTTGGCAGATGCCTACATCAGTCGGTCGAGTGATAAATGCGCTTATGTTAGAAATCTCTATCTTTAGGATATACCGTGTCCCCAGGCTCGCGGGATGAAATTTACGACCCCCTTCAACTCGGAAAAAACCTGGAGGGAACGAGGAAGTATCAAAAGACAACATCCCTGGGACTGCATGTAGCTTTGACTTTGGTTTGTTTCTGACCATTATACTCCTTTATCATCCGCTCACGGTTCGGTGTGGCCGAAAACCCCCTCTAGATGCTCCATCATACACGGAGGCATTAAATATCCACCCACCCGCGCTTTCTGTCTCAGATGATGGAGTCATTTGTAATCGCCCTCGACTCTGTTCAAGGTACACCACACCAATAAACGGCAAATATTGCACTCAGATCACGTTTACGGTGCTTAACGGGGAGCGGGCTAATGTAGGAATTAATGAAAGTAGGAACCCTTTCTTTTTCTCTTAAAGCATAACAAAGGAAAACATGACAGCTTGACAAGGTATTAAAGAGCGTCAGGTTGTGATAGAGCCGCCTCGCCTTTGTCCAGCAACCACGCAGTAGTGTGTGTGGCCAGCTGTCGCCATGGATACAACTCCCCTAAGGACCTCTTTGTGTACATGCAAAGTGTCTTACATGCACACGCTCGCCCATATGCACAGGACCTGTCAACATACACCTGTTCAACTTTTTTATAAAAAGAACATTTCAATTCAGACGTTATAAAGGAATGGCGGAGAGAAAATGTCAACTGCGGGAGAAAAAGAGATGTGTGTGGGTGTTGTGCTAGACGGAGCTTCTTTCTCCTTCGCTCTCTGTGAACTCAACCTTGGGAACGTCTCCACCAAGACAGACCAATTGCGTTCTGACTTGGCGTATTACAAAAAGGGGACTTCCTTTCACCCCGAGTTTTAATCTGCTCTGTACATGTCAAGTATTGGTTTGTGCTGTGAATTGCCCAGGGAGTCTCTTTGCACAAAACAATGACAGTCATCCGCAGTGAAAATACACTGGGGCGAAACTTCGGCACAATTATCAGCGCTGGTTAACTTGACCTGACACGATGGCAACAAAAATAATTTCAAGAGAAAAGAGCAGAAGGAACGAACCATGAGAGCTCTGTCACGGGTTCTGCTATGAGAGCAGCTTAAAATATATCAAACGTTCTAATAAAAGCTTCTCAAGGAACTTAAGGGTGTATTGCTAAACAAATAACCTTTTTAAACTTAAATTGAGAGTTTGGTCACTTCTGTCATCACTTAATCTATGTTGTACAGAACCTGTATGACTTACAACACTTTCTTTTGTAGGACAGAAAAAAAGATGGTAACACTTTATTTTAAGGTGTCATAATACAGAGTTATTACCTAATTAGGTACTTAGTAGTATCCATTGTACTTACAAGAAATATAATGTACTTAAGTTATAGAACAGTTTGTACTTACAGTTTGTAATTATGTAAATGTAACAGGCAGCTACTGTTACACATAGGTAAAAGACTGAGTCTGTTACACAGCTACTTACACTTAAGTACAATCTTAATACACTTTATTTTAAGTAGCTTATGCCTGTGTAATATCTTGCAATTTTAATGAAATTATAAAGGTATTTCATGTATTTAAGCTGTGTACTAATGGGATGAATCAAACTAAGAAGCAGCTAGATAAGGTGTACAGTATATATACACATGAAGTACACTACATTTTATTTTAAGTAGCTTATGTCAATCTTTTACTCTTTATTATGCAGCAAACATGTTGGCAACATCGAGTGTGAAAGCCTTTAAAACCGCCTGAGAAAGACGCAAAAATCATTACAATCAAAAAAAAAAAAACTTCCATCAACATTCATGAATGTTATTGTAATTTTACCATTGTTCAGTGAAATTAAATAAAACATTTAAAAGAAATAACTGATGATAATTATAATTACAACAGATCTATTAACTTAAATTGAGATCTGTAAAATCTCTAATGTTTTAAAAGAAGTCTTCTTCTGAGCAAGACTGCATTTATTTGTAAAAGAAGAGTAATATTTTGAAATTTTGTTACAATTTTAAATAACTGTTTTGTATCTGAAAATGTAGTGAAATATCATTGATTGCTGTGATCAAAGCCGAATTTTCAGCATCATTGGTGTAATGCTGTACTTCAGAGTCACAGGACCTTTCAGAAAATTATTCTAATAAGCTGATTTGCTGCTTAAAATGCTCAGTTTTCCTTTTTTTGTCTTTAGTGAATCACACGCCTGAAGAGCCAAAGAAAATAGTTTTACTGATTTTGTGTTTAATTGTGCTTTGTTGGTATGTCTGCTAGAATGATTAAAAAATGTTAAATAAATGTTGTTGTTTTTTTAAATAATAATTTAACAGTGTTTGTATTTGTTTTAAGTATTTGTATTTTTTGTTGTTTGTTGTTTTGTACGGCTGGATAATAAAATGCTAAAAATAATTATTAACATTTAATTTTCTTGATAAAAGAAGTTTGACAAATTTAAGACACTGTGTGCAATAATACAGTCAAATGACTTTTCAGTCATCGGTATCATTTACCATGGATTTACTATAGTAACACTGACTGTACCATAGTATTATGGCAGAAATGAGGGATATTTATATAGAATTTTATTTAATTGTATTAGATTATTACTGTAGATGCATTAAATGTATTAAAGGAGTAATGGAATATAATCAGTTTTTTGTGATTTAGCTAAATGCTAAATGTATTTAAACTACAGTTTTTCATACAAATTCCTAGAATATATAGGCTAGATACATTTGTAGACACCATATAGATACATTTTTACCATGGTGTTAAGGTTTTAAGTGTGATTATCATTATCTAAATAAATGCTAGTTCAGTTTCAGTTTAGGTTTACAGATGTTACTGTTTATGATAATGAACATAAATTTACATCCGCATCCTAACTCAAGCTACTACTACTGTCAATTATATGAACACTGCAGCCTTCTTTGCAAGCTGTGCTAAAGATAAGCATTATCAAAGTCAGGCTTCATGATTGGAAACAATATCAATGCAGAAATTAATTGTTCTGTTAAGATATTTATTTTATTAAGGAAAAATGACTGTAAAATAAAGTAATAAAGTTCAAAACCATAAATAATAGTCTGGTTTCTACAACAAAAATTTGCCTTTAAACTTAAAAAGAAATAAAGATTTGAAATGTATTGGTATCAACTGATGTAAAACATTTTATTGTGATTTTTTTTTTCTCATCCCTACTTTGAGGTTTTAAAAAGCAAAGAAAAGAAACCAAAAGCATCATAAGCTTAAGTACAGCATAGACCCATTGAAACCAATGAAGCTACAGTCAACTTGAGCTTACAATGCTTTTGGGAAATTCAGCCCTGGTCTCATAAAAATATGTACCTCTGTGCACTTTTTGTGCAACACGGTTTTTGCATGCCTTACTGCGCCTATATCACAGTTTCAAATAGAAATGTCCACTGACTGGCACTAGGTTCAGTACGTGAACTCTGGAACAGATTAAAACTGTTTTATTGAACTGTTGGTTACACGGAATTCAAACCGGAGCTCCTTGCCTCTCACATGAATCATCCACAGTAAGATCTAGAACATGCATTTAGAAAAGATATGATGAATTAAAATTTTTATATGAACTTTAACCCTTTAACCAGAATTATTTAAAGCATCTGCCCAGATGTTTCTGTTCTATAACTGAGAGCATTTATTTCTATTAACCCAAGTGATGATTCTACAGTATATTTCAAAAGTTTTGTTGAACTGTTGGTTACACGGGATTTGAACCGGAGCTCCTGGCCTCTCAAGTACATCTCTGTACTCCATGAACTGCTGAACAAGCCTACCGTCTATGAAAACCAATAGATATGAAGCTGGATACGTGTGATGCTGATGTTCAAAAGCATAATTTTCAAATAACCTAGCTTATTAATATTGTTTGAAGTTATAACATGATATTCTTCAAGTAGTTGTGTGAAAATAACTCTTTATTAATTGTAAATCGTGTGAAATTTGTGTGAAAAGAAATAAAACATTACTGTTTTACTGCCTCTAGTGTTCATTTCTTTTTGAAACTGCAGTGATATGTACTTGTTGGTACATATTTTGTGTCTAGCTAAAAAGTACACCCAGGTACATTTATGCTATGAGACCAGGTAGAAAAAAAACATGCATGGATGGATAAATCATCCAAAGTAAGATCTAAAACATGAATTTAGAAAAGATAGAACAGATTAATTAAATTTTGTATATGAACTTTAACCCTTTAAGAGATATCTCTTTGACCAAGAGATATCAGAGATAAGGTTACTATATATTTTTTTGAGCTTCAACCAGAATTATTTAAAGCACTATCCGCCCAAATGTCTCTGTTCTATAACTGAGAGCATTTTATTTTTCTACAGTATATTTCAAAAGAAATGCTTACTTTATCTTTCATGTCTTATAGCATGTTTTCATTGTCTTTCTATTTGCAACCTTAACATAAAAAACTATTATCTTATCAAAGGTAATTGTTATTGTAAAAGAGCAGCATTAAGATTTTTAAAACTTCTATAATGTTCCACAGAAGAAAAGAATGACATAGGGGTTTAGAAAGGCATAAAAGGTAAGTAAATAACGACAGAGTTTTCATTTTTGGTTGAACTATTCTTATAATCTTATTTGCTTATAACTCATAACCCCTGAGGATTAATCAGAGCTCTCAATTACCAAAAATTCTGTCATCACATCAGCTCAGATAAAATCCACAGGCAGAGACAGAAAATGATTGCTGGAGAGGTGACAACAGCATGTAATAATGCAAAGTAAACCCAGTGTTTAAGGGGGAGATGAGTAAACAATCCCATTTCCATGACAAAGGGGTGAAGCAGATGTGACTCACGCACGAGGCGCCATTCCAGACGAAGGATCGCTCATCAAGCGCTCGATCTCTCATGTCTACCGCATACCCTGTGAGGAATTTGGGGGTTCTTTTCGCAAAGAGCCCGTTCTGCAGTAAAGACGAGCTCCCTGATGACTTGATGGCGTCATAAATTAATAGAATAGCACAGACTCTGACTGAGACACTGCTGTTTCACCAGTCGACAGGAAACTACACAACAAATAAACCAGGAGAGAGGAGAGGAGAGAAGAGA
This sequence comes from Enteromius radiatus, assembly GCA_032357445.1. Classification (NCBI taxonomy): domain Eukaryota; kingdom Metazoa; phylum Chordata; class Actinopteri; order Cypriniformes; family Cyprinidae; genus Enteromius; species Enteromius radiatus. The sequence goes on from JAUCMS010000048.1 coordinate 8,207,946, forward strand.
AGAGCAGAGGATGGAGCTCTCAATTTAAAGTAGATGTACTCCTTAAAAAACTATTAGCAAATGGCAAACTGTTGACATAAAAAGAAGATCTATGAAATGAATGAGGATGCATATCTCAGATCATTTGGTCTAGGAGGAAACTGATGAATAACGTTTGAGCTCCAATTAAAATCTCTGACTTCTGACTAATCGAGAAAAATGTCTCCAACTGCTTCCTGCTTCAAGTGTATGAAAACAACTGAGATATTAATGAGAATATATTTTTGATTTCCTGCAGGTTAAAAAAAGGAAAAAGAAAAAGAAAAAACATGGAAGTCTAGGGTTTAGCATAGATAACAACAAAAAACCCCACTTCTGTTACATATAAATCAGAATTATTTCTCATTTTCCTTGACTTTCATTTGATTTACTAAAATAAGTCAAATTACAATAAATAAAACACAAAAATCTTGAAACACTGATATCTAACAATGCTTTGGGGGGAAAAAAAAGCATTAAGTTAAGCATAAGCAGTTATCGAATAAGCATGTGTCCTATTCTGTGTGTTAAACTCCTGAAACATTAGTATCTCATATTTTAAAACAGCAATTTGAGAAAGAAATTGATTTATTTATTTTCATAATTAACTGTAATTTAATCACACATTTCCTCTCAGTAAAGGTGTCCTTGTTACGGTGTAATTAGGTATAACTACTGGGTAATATTACTACTACTATATGGTTATGGTTTGGCTTAGGGTCACTTGCATGTAATTATGCATAATATATTGTTTTTATAATAGTAAGTACATGTAATGTAAATAAGAGAAAAAAAAGAGATAAGAAGAGACAAAGAAACGAGGAAAGAGATGAGAAGAGACCTAAAAGAGACAAAGAGAGAAGGGAGGAGGAAATGAGAAGCAGTTAGTTAGTCACAAGACCCCATGTGAGCTGAATGTTTCTCCTGCTGGTTTTTTTCCAGAGTGCAGCCAAGAGACTCTCAAACTCGGTTGAAGAGTCTGCTGGAGCTCGCTGCAAGGGAGAGGAGGAATCATGAATCAGCTTGTCAGTCAGTGGAATAAAAGGAAAATCGAGTGATAGGGAAAAGAGGGGATGAAGAAGTGTGTGCAGGTGCCCGGCGGCAGAGCTCCAGGCCTGCTGAATTAGTTTAATTAGGTATGTGCTCCTGGCTGTCCTTTTTCAGCTCTGCTGCACACGTATTCCCTCTGCAGACTCCACGCCTTCAATCCCCTAATTTTTCTCCCTCTCCGGGCCGTCCTCTCCGTCTCCTCCCTCCTCTAATCTAATCAGAATTCCTCTTCACTCTCTATTCCTCTCACAATAGCTCCATCATGGACCAAATGGGGATTGTAGGGGGAAAACATTGCAGAGCGTGTTCGATTATATCCGGCTGGTTAACTAGTAAATATGTCTGGGAGAACACAATCAATTTGCCGTTGTCAATGTCTGGCAGAGCGGCTTGGTGGTATACAATGTAAAGACAGCACAATCGTTCGTTAGTTTTACTGTACCAAATCATTTTATGGCCAGCTGGACAGTGTGAACTCTACGAATCAGTGAACCATATAAATGTAATGGATCATCATGAGGTGTATTCTTTAGATGAAGTGACTGTGGGTTCTTAAACTCAAACAAAAGAGCAAAGATCTACAGAGTGTGAACAGCCTACTTATACGTAGTTCACTCCGAATATTAAGCAGTGGAAGGAAAAAGCATCTTGAAAATAAAAAAACATCACCTTTAAGTATGAACATATTATCACCTACAGCAACACATTCAACTTTCAGTGGACTGAAAATAGGTTTGGCATCTAACTACTTATACCTTTCGTCTATCAACAAATGTGTTCACATTTTGACCTTTGATATATTGCCCACAGAGAGTGTTTGCTTGACAACTCCACCATTTATTGCTTACATTACCTGTGTCTTGGAAAAAAAAATGTCTCAGTCTTATTTAAGCGGTGTAAATGGTTCACTCATAGCTAATCGCTGCAATCTGTGATTGAACCACTTAAAAGGATTCAACTGAGGAATGCAAAGGTCTTCTCTTTTTCCAACTTGCTTTTTCATGTCTTAAAAATCATAAATAAATAAAAACAAAAATCCAAAATGAATAAAGTATACATAGGAAATAAATAAAATAAAGGTTTAAAAATAATAAAAAAAAATAATAATTAATAACTCATACAGATTCAGGTAGATATTTCATGTAAATATCACTGAGAACAATACATCAAACCAAGTCATAGACATCACATTTGCTCCAACTGGCCAAGTCTGAAATATAGCTGAACAGAGCATCCCAGTTTGTGGTCCATTCCTGATTCCAGTTCTCCTATTTTTTTAATCTCTCTCCTATCTCACTCCTAAACTGCTTACAGTTCATCACTTTTAGGTAACACTTGTTTACAGTGATTTGCTGCTTATTAATTGTATGGTAGCTGTTAAGTTTAGGTATTGGTAATAAGGTAATAAGGCATTAATATGCGCTTAATTACTACTAATAATTGGCTAATATTTTAGTAATATGCATGCTAATAAGTAGTTAAGAGACCCTAAAACAAAGCGCTACCAACTTTTATTTGAAATGATATCACACTAAATATCAGTGTTACTTGTAAATAAATAGCTAGTTCTGCTAGACTTTTTCCAAAACTATCTTTTACTTTTTTAATTTTCTTTTTTGCAATTTACTCGGGAATTAGTTGGTTACATAAAGTCATATCCCCTGAGGACCACACAAAGAAGGTCTATAAAATACTCAGAGAAAGCCAACCATTAGCGTTGCCATTCACATATATAAATATCTAGCCGTTCACAGATTATAATTATGATGATTAAACATATTTGAATTTTCTTTTTAGTTCTGAATGTGTCCGGGAGGTACTCCAGAAAAAGCTTTACCTCTGCAAGTTCAACTGTGCATTTCCACTGCACAAAGATGAAAATGTGTGTGCGTGTTTAAGCGAGGAAACAAGAGAGGTGTGGAAATAGTAGAGAAAGCGAGTGACAGAGTGTGTGTGTAGGTTACAGATGTGGGTATTTCAGAGTGAAAACTTTCTATGTGTGAATGTGTGTAACCATGTGTGTTACCAAGAAGGACTCTCCTGGAAGTATTCTTGAATGTATTCATATGAGTATTTGGGGAGATGAGCAGCAATTTGAGTGTCGAAATGGTGAAACAAAATGGATAAATGCATATGGTGATTCAAAACAATCATATTCCTTCATTCCTGCTTTCAGGAAGAGACAAGCCATCATAAATAAAACCAATTTAGAGTGGACCAAGATGACCCAGTATCTATCATCTTGTCATCAGCATGCATACTTTCCCGTATATTTGAAACAACAAAATGCTTTTTATAAGATTATAAAAAACATATCATTCATCCATCACTCTCCATTAGGAAAAGTTAAATGCCTTGTGTCAATCTGCCCAGACTGATAAAGATAAAACTAACTTCACCGCATATCTGCCTGCAACGAGCATCAAACTATCAGAAAAAAGCCCAACCCTTGCAGAAAGAGTATCACTCTGCAGAGAGGTTTTTTTTCCAACATGGCATAAATGGCCTTGTAGGCTTTGACTGACTGTCTCTGAGCTTCAGTAGAACGTCACATACTCCATCGGCTTCAAAATCAACAGCCACTGCAGGGAAAAAAGCAGTATGGGAACAGCTATTACAGTGAGGTGCCACAGGGCACACTACTGAGCCCGCTGCTATTCCAAACGCACCGCAAGAACACAAAACGGCTTTGACCCTTCTTGATCTCTGTCTTTCTCTTTAGTTATGTTCCAACCTGTGGGAATTTTGAGATGGCTGGGATGCATTGAAGTGAAGTTAATCGGATCTATAAGAACAGTGTCATCACTCATATGAGTGAGCCCTGCCAGCCTCTGAAGACACAAACTTGTCAAAACAAGCAGCAATCAGTACTAAAATCACTCTAAAGTTTGCAGCAACAGAGCAGGGATTACTCATTAGCTACTTACGTAAACTCGCGACCTCTATGCAGCAGTGAGGGACAAAGGAGTGAGGTGGCATACAGTGTGTGGAGCTGTGCACGTTGCAGAACGAGCCTGCGGCGGAGCACTGCAGCTGTCAAGCAGGAGCTCTACCATGCATCCGTGACTGATTACCGAGGGGCCACTATGTCACACATTCACGTGATGCAAGATGTGCAACCGAACTGTTGGGGAACAACAAATGTGTCCTTTTTTGTCTTGTTTGAGTCACTGTGAACTGCAGTTAAGCCTGAGGCCCAATGTGTTTTGGGCTCTCCTGCTGAGATTTTAATTTGTTTAGCTAAAATGCTAAATCACAACTTGCCTGCTTTAGGTTACTAATTAATAATAGGGAACTTCTGCTGCATTGGGAATGAATTTTTACATTCCTCTAGAGAATAAAATATCTGGCTGCACGGATAATAAACAGAATATGTCTTGTAGTATCTCCTTCAGTTTAATTAGGTCACTTTTTGTCATATGGCTGAATGAATCGTGCCATTTCAGCAGTGGACACAGAACTAATACGATCAGGGCTTTTGTTAATTGGAGCACTGAAAGTCACATGGCCGTGGACTGGAAGCACGCATGCTGACAAATCACTGGCAATCACACTAACAAAGGGAAGCCATTTTGCATATATCATCATCAGATTTAACACAACATAGAAGATGGATGCAAGACTGGCGCCGTCAGCATGGCATTTATCAAAGAGCACGACATACAACAACCCATGCTGCATGATTAGATTGGGCTGCAAATTATCAGGAACGAGTAAAAGGGGTGGAGGTGATGGCAGGCGCTTAGGCCACCCGGTGCAGCTCACACAAGGCAGAAGGCAACTAGAAACCACCTCCAGATCTGTGCAGCTCTCTTCCCCAGGGCTCAGCCATGCTAGCACAGCGGCAATGAGGACAAATGAGTGTGTTGCAGTGCTGACATCAGACTGGCATGGGGACGAGGGAGCCATGTGACGACTTGCCGAAGTGTGGCCTGGAGATGGGCCAGTCATCTCTGGCACAGCGGAGGGCCGCTGCTCCTCTCCGCCATGACGGATGGGCGGGCAGACAGCTGTTTAACATCACAAGATTTACAGCCCTCCCGTAGCAGCTGTCAGTCCAACACCTATCAGCCTGAAGTAAATCTCCTGTCTCCTGCCTCTCAGAGAGAAGCGTGAACTTAGGAGCAATCGGCTGTTAATCACCTAACCTCTATTGTTCTGCCATAACCGAGGCCAGGCCAACCCCTATCGCTCTCCTCCTTCACCTTTTTCACTTTCACTCACTTCTCTCCCCTCCCTCCTCTGCCCTCTTCTGCCTAGGGATGTGTAAAGCTACATATTTTCAAAAATCGACTGGTTGGAGGGTTGCCTGAATGACTAGTTGACTAATCAATGTTAAGGAAGCACTGCATAATTAGGCTTTTTGGGATTCTCCAGACACATTTCTTATGGGGCATTAACATAAGACACATCCTTGATTTCAAACAAGCAGGGGTTTCCAGGCACATGCAAAAAAGCTTGTGCTGGGATACTTAAAAGTCTTAAAGAAATGGAAATAAATGCATGTTACTTATTCTACTGTGAATAATATATCCATTATATATGCACGTGTTTAATTTTTCTCCACTGTTCCTTGCTTGTAATTTTTCATCAAAATGTCATAACTTGATCTTCTGGTAAAAACGACAGACTTCTTTCTGGTGATGTATGGCACTCTTTAATCATCAAGTCAGCTTAAACCCCTTATCTTTCTTACAATGAACCGCAAGCTCGCGTTCACACCAAGTTCTCTCGCTTTTTTAATAATCCATTTCACTTAAATCTACATCCCAATACAGAAGGAAAGATCTGTCGCTATTTCAGCTTCATCGCAACTTCGAAAAAATGTGCAAGACTTGACACAATGGCCAAAGACCTGCATGTTACTCTAAATAGGATACATTTAAAGACTCTATTTCAAAAGTACTGCTGCTAAAAATTTCAAAGGTCTGGATAAACTAGTCGACCAAGTAAACTAGTGACCCCATTCCTATTCCTGCTTCCCTTTCTTTTCACAATCTCTCTTTTTCCCCCTCCATCCCTCCGTTGCTTTGTAATCCACATCCCCTGTGTGCTGCTGGGAGGTCACTGGGCATGAGGAGGTGGATCAGCAGTGGCTGTGAATGCCGCAGTGTAAAGTTACACGCTCCGGAGGCTAGCACAAGCTCACGCTGGATAACACTTCCGCCTTGATGGAATTGCGGCCAAACGCACGCATATGTTTTGTTTTTTTTTTCTTTATCATGAAGGGTAATTTTCATTTAGTTCTTTTGTTATTATTACAGCAAGCTAATGCCATTTTCTATCCCCTAACTCTACTTAAATTATATTTGATAATTTAGAAGTAGTGATTTAATTAGCACACTGCGCTTTACAGTAGCTGCTACACAATTTGCACTGTAAGACCCTATTTAGAAAGGTCTGTCTTTAAATTCACTGGCTCTAAAACACTGGCACTACATCCTTTCACATGCAGACAGATGTCTGAAAATGTACAAGACACCACATAACACTTACTTTGCTTTCCCTGTTAAGCTTTCATATAAAATAAAAGGTAAAAAGCTGTTTTACACAAACACCTTAATAAACCCCTGAAATAAATAAATAAATGTAATTGTTTCAATGTCCTAGAAATGCCTCAAAGCTATGCACAAAGGATTATGCTGTTTTTAGGATTAGTATTTATTTTAAAACATTGATGTCTGGGGATATATATTTTTTTAAAACAAGATGTTTTTGCAGTCGCCATGGCATGATTCCACAAAGAGAGCAGACGTTCTGATTGTGTGCGTACAGTGACTTTGGAATAATGGAGGACGTTCTGGCACAAACCAGGCCTTAACATCAAAAATACACAGAATATGCAAAACTATGGAAAACTACGGAAACCTGACCCGGTTAAAGCCATCTGCTATGCAACTATGCAAATGCAGCGTAAACAGAGCACAACTACGGTGGAGCGGGGAAATAAATTGGAGGGCAGGTCATGTGACCTTGCACTTAGTTTATGAGACAACAGGAATGCTAGGTCGCACATAGAGTGAAGCATTTACTCTGCTCGCATCTGCCCACCCCTCCTCCTACTCGCTCTGGCATCTGGCACCTTCTTCTACTCTGTAATGCCAGGTAATTACCTACCCTATCTGTTGCTGCTTACCCATTCTACCTACTCTCAAAACATTCAGGAAAAGCAGTGGGCTCCTTTAATTATCTGCTTTCTGCATCACTCTGGAAGGTATCCAAGTCTATCCCCCTGGACCGCCTCAAAATAAAGCAGGGATTCATACCAAAACCAGCCATGCTTGTGTCCATAGCGCAGCATTATAGTACGTGTCGTGGGCTGCGCTGCTTATGTTGAGTAGCGCGGTTCAAGCAACACAATGTAATCTGTGGCTTCAAAGGCTGCCTGGGCAACTAGCGAGCCTGACCTGGACCTCTTCTAATGATAAGTGCCTAAGCGGCCTTAATCACTGGTTTCACACCAATGCGTACGTGCACAGTGTTTGAATGCTTCTCAATGACCTGAGGTCCATTAACAATTCATTTCGGTTAGCAAGTAAAGTTCATCCGATGCCAATGAGCGAAATGGAAAGGAGGGTACAAAAAAAAAATAAAAAATCACTTCCCTGGAGGTGGAAACAGACACGAGGATCTCGGCGGTGACCTTTTTCCCAACTTATCATCCGGAGAAGTGATCCCTAGTGTTTTTTTTCTCTTGCTTAGGCTGGCATGGGGACTGAGTCACACGTCAGCCTGGATTAAAAGCTGCCCGGTACTCCAGGCTGTGTGTTGCCTTAAGAGAGACCATGTGTTTGTGCGCGTGGATGAACTGTGCATGCGTGACCTTGGACCTTGATAGAGTGAGCATGACGTGTGAACACTGTGACCGTGTGTGTGTATATGTGTGCATCTAGTGGCTGCCATGCCATTCCGGCACCTATACCCGTTCACCGCACTCTCCTTGGTACCCCAATTTGCTTCAGTCTAAAAAAAGTACAGGCGTTGTGTCTGAACAAAGTCTAGGCTGATTTCTAGACCCCCTAGTGACTTTAGAGACACAACCAATTAACTATGAGCTCACACAGACAGAGTCATGTGACTTAGCTCAGAATGTACATGGGCCTTTCCTTGATGCCATTCCTTCATCAACAACACTGCAGAACACAGGGCAAGTAAGTGAGCTCCACCAGACAGAGGGCCAGCTCCTTCGAAGCGCTAAGCATGCAGCCTTCTTCCCAGACATCAGTGAAATGCTCTGAAGTTGTGGATGTCTGGCCTCCCTTAGGGTGGATCATTCCTTCACCCTCCACAGCATCAAAAGACGGACGTCCGCACTGAAAGGGAGACTGTAAATGTATTGCACATCAAGGATCTGTCCATGCAAGAAGTGCTGAAAAGCAAGACAGCCAAATAACAGGAGTCTGGCGAGTGAGTCAGAAAGCAAACGGAAACTAGGCCTGATTCTTTCTGTAGCTCTTTTTAGCATGTGTTCCTGTGACTGCGATGGGATGGATCTGTGTCACATGTTATCAGGAAGTAATGATAGCCTGCAGCTACACTATAAAGATTAAAAGAAAGACTTTTGATATAGACAATATGCTAAGATGTCGTCATAGAGCTCTATAATTATGTACTAAAAAAAACTTGTCGAGGTAAAGGTTAGACAAATCCACAGACATTACAATTCTGGAGATAATCAACAAATGCTATTATTAAAAGTAGGGCTGGGCGATATATATCGAACAATATATTATGCGGCTCTTGTCAGTAAAGCCGGTTCTTTGATTAGCGCTAAATCTCCATCAGCTGTTTTTAAATGCAGCGCCAGCTTATGAACGGAGCCGTAGATCACTGACAAGCTACGCGTGAGTTTCGCGGGTGATTCAATGGCGCAGCTTTTC